>JANPWX010020040.1:1401736-1421690 GCA_024734555.1 Trochalopteron elliotii
TCCTTCCCTCCCTCCCTCCCTCCTTCCCTCCCTCTAGGAAGTTCAGCAAGACCAAAAACTTATTTTGGTTGTCTGGGTTATATATCTTGGATCACACCTAACTGGTTAGGTCAAGCCATAATAGTATTAGTATTTAAAGGGGAAAGTTGTGGAGTTTTTACAATAAGAAGCAGGAATGTCAGGGGCAGGATGAGCTTGGGGGATGTCCAGTCTTGCTGGCATGGTTTGAATGGGAACTGGTCCTTTTGATAGAGAGTGGGGACACTTTCCACCAAAGCTTCCATCACCGACTGGAGTCTGAGACAAAGGGAGAAGCAGGCTTGTTCGTTTTGATTGCTGGGGTTTCACATCTCACCTCCTTTCCCTCTTTCACTCTCTTTCACCCATACATACACAGGTAGACTTTGAGTGTAATATTTTGCACATCTTCTACCACTGCATTACATCCCGCTGGCCATATCTTGACAGGCTGCATCAGTCAATAATGATGTAATATTAAATGGTAATGATACAGCTATGCAGAGTAATGAGAGAAAGCAATTTCTCTCACTATTTACCCATTTACCAATCGACTGAATTCATCATGTCAAAAACACAGGGATAAGTCCATGAGAGGCTGACATATGTTCCTATTGTGTAGTGGTTCTGCTCAGCTGGCTGACAAAAAAAGTCTAAGTAAACATATTAAGTTAAGTTCTGCTCAGGGTGTGAAGACAAAGGAGAAAAAGGAAACAAGTCTGTACGTGAACTTGAACTTGGAGAGTGAGAAAAATATTACTAGGAAATAAGGAGATGAAAGAAGGTAACAGAATGCAGTTTGGGTCCATGCAGTGAGCATCAGTCGAGGCATGTGTGTTGTTTCAGCAGAGCAATTAAATAATACAGGTGGGTCTATTACTATAGAGTTTCTGAAGATTGCAACTCCACCTTGCAGTCCTTCCTTTGAGAGTCTCTACAGGCTCAGAAAACATCTGTGGTTCTCGTGAGCTGCCCCCAGAGAAGATTAGGATGGACAAACTTCATTTACAATCAGGCAGAAACTGAAACCCAGATAAATCCTTAGATTAAACAGAACAGGACCTGCATTCCCTCCTGGTGGTTAAGCAGAAGGACTTGGATCTGCCATGAGAAAGCTTGATGACCAGATGTGTCCAGGAAAATTACATTTGGAAAAAGCAGAAGGCAGATTTTATGCATAAATTGTTAAGGAATTCCTCGGACTTCCAGGAAGCAGAGTCTTCCAGCAGTGCTTTCACTATTTTGAATTCTTCCACCAAGCAATTCGAGGCTGATGTGACAGAACCCTTCTGCACCTTCACTGCTTTTGATTTCCATTTGGAGGTATTGATATTCCCTCCTCTGAAAAGCAAACTGGATATACATTTCTAACACAGCTGCTCGTATTTGCAAGGATATTTACAAAAAAACCCTGCAATAGTTGTGTGGCTCTTGGAGCAGCCCCTTAGAAAGAAAGGTGTCAAACTCTGAATCTGGCTGATTATCACCTGATGAAGTGTTTGGCTTTACTAAACCACAGGTATCCTGCACAAGTTGTGGGGAAAAAGGGAAATACACACCATATACCAAAAGCAGTCATATGTGAGATGCTGCCCTAAAATACTGTTCTCAAGTAGCACTGTTCTGAGCAAGGCTGTGGGAGAAGAATAGTGTGGAGAGCGGAGTTAAAGTCACTGAGACTACATCAAAGATGGGTATTTAGAGGTCCTGGGCCAGGGAGGTTTGGAACTGAGGGCATGGAGAAAGGAGAGGGACAAGGATGTTGCAAAGTATTTTTCCTTTTTATTTTCTTTCTCTGAGCTGTTTTTAGATGTAATCTTACAACTGCAGAGTGTAAATCCTACACAAGCCCAAGTGATTATTGCAGCTGGAGGCTCTGGGTGGTTTTGTAACCTCTCTGCTCTGCTTCAGCTGCTGAAAGCCAGAGGGAAGAGGAGCAAGGGGAGGGAAGTGGAAGGAAGAAGGAGAGCTGGACTCTAGAAAAAATCTTCATCCAAAATCCCAGCTATTTCCCCAGCACTTAGTGCCTCATTAATGCTGTCCAAAATTGAGAAGGACACACTGGTTTCTGGGATGTGTCAAAAGCAGTGTGATTAGCAGGTAGAGAGAGGTGATTCTCCCCCTCTGCTCTTGTGAGGCTCCACCTGAAGTGCTGAATCCAGCTCTAGGACCCTCAACATAGGCAAGACTTGTTAGAAGAGGTCCAGAGAAGGACTACAAAGATGATCAGAGTGCTGAGGCACCTCTGCTATGGAGACGGTTGAGACAGTTGAGGTCGTTCAGCCAGGAGAGGAGAAGGATCTGGGGTGACCTTCTAGCACCTTCTGGTAACTGAAGGGTCTAAAAGAGAATGGGAGAGGGACATTTTAAAAGGACATGTACTGAGAGGATAAGATGTGATGTCTTTAAACTAAAAGACAGCAGGTGTAAATTAGACATTAGGGAGAAATTCTTGACCGTGAGGGTGCTGAGACACTGGCACAGGGTGCCCAGAGAAGATGTGGATGCCCCATCCCTGGAACTGTTCAAGGCCAGGCTGCATGGGGCTCTGAACAACCTGGTTTAGTGGAAGGAGTCCCTGCCCTGGCAGGGGGTGTAATGAGATGATCTTTAAGGTCTATTTCAACCCAAACCATTGTGTGGTTCTATGCTTCCTCCAAAATTCCTTTTCTCTCATGGTGTCTTTCTGTACTGGGCATGTAGGAAAATGAAGTGTGATGTGATCCAGTACCAAATGCTGGTGCAATGGCCCAGGTTGCTGTCAGCAGGAGCTGGCTGCAGTGCTTATCTCCAGCTGTCCCAGCTCACAAGCCTGCCCACCTGGCACACAGCAGCACATTTGCCTGCAGCATGGCAGAGACAGCACAGGTTGAGACCAGCTTGTGCCTTGCCATGCAGGGACACAGACCAGCCTGTCAGACATAGGAAATCACAGTCAGGAGTCAAATGGTTCTTTATGGCCTAATAGTTTCAAGCCTCAATCATATGTATGTTTTAAAACATTTTGTTTCCATTTTCCTTTCTTTTTTTTTCCTTTATTGAGGGCCATTAATAATGGAAGAATGTGGCAGTCTTTGGGACTTGCTCACAACTGTCCCCAAGGGCTTGACCACAAAAGGGCACCTCTTCTGCTCTCTCTGTCTGCTTTGGGGAAGCTTCCAAAGGAAGGCAGGGAATATGTGAGCAGAGGGAGGGCATTTTTTAGTCAGTGGAGTGTGATGATTTCTTCAAGTGATGCAAATGAAGAACCCAGAAGCAGTCTTCTGGCAGCACTGCCACATGCAGAGCATGGCTGTGCCCATGGAGCTGTGCCATCTCAGACAGGAGCGGACACGAGCACAATCCCTGCAGTCTCCTTAGCTAAATGGGCTGCTCATGCCTTGGGACACATCTGTGCAGCACCTAACTAAGTGGGGCTCCTAACGACGTGCATAATGGGAATAGCTTACAATAAAAAAGTAAATAAACAGTAAAGCTGTCTTCTGTAATGTGAAATGAGATTCTAGAAATGAACAAACATCCTCCAAATGATATTAAAATATCTTTCACTTTTAATAATTTAGGGGATATACTAGTAAGAAAGATAAAGAATCTTAAAAAAAAGTAATTTTTCAAGCTGATGATCTTTTCCTCTGACTCTCTCCACTGAGGACTGATCAGTCCACTGATCCACTGAGGACTCACTGACATATCCCAGGCTGAAGCAGAGCATTGTAATAAGTTGTTGGGACAAAAAGTTTTCCTCTGTAATTTTATTTACTAAGTTTGCCTTCAGAAAAGCTGGTTTATCTTTGGGACTTTTGCTTCTAAAAAAATAAATTTCCTTCCTCTCTCCCTCCTTCCATTCTTCACCCCTCTCTCCTATCTCCCTTTCTTTGCTTATCTCCCCCCTTCCCTCCCACCCTTTCCATCCTTCCATCTCTCTTTCTCACTCTCTCTCTTTCTCTCATTCTTTTTCCTGTTTCAAAAAGCCCTAGACTGTGTCCTTGAGTGTTAAGGACAAACTGGCAATAATTTATGTTATAGCATGATATGAAAAAAATTACATTACACTATAAATTATAATATGAAGGGTGAAATGCCAGGAAGGATGCCAAATGATGGTGGAAGTCCCATTAGACAACAGAGTTCTATTGCCTACCAGTCCCCACAGAAATCTTAGAAGGTTTGCATGAAACTGTTTGCCATGAGGGGAGAGAGGCTGGAGCGGGGAGGGAGAAGATATACAACACAAAAGATAAAATATATTTTCAGTCAGCTGAAAGTAGGAATTTTTTACTAATGCCCAAAAAGAAAGGTGACTTTTTAAAAGAGCTATAGAAATTTCAGATCTGGTCACCCAGGATTTTGTGGTGCTGCCTCAAGCTGGAGCAGAGGCTGTAGCGAGGAGCTGTAATGTGTGTTTGTGCAGGGCTGTTATCAGAGGAGCTCTTGGATTTCATCCTCCAAGACAATCCCTGTGGAAGCTGCAGAGATTCCTTGGGTTTTCAGGTATCCCTGCTCATTGCTGCAGGCCCAGAAGTCACTTGAGGATGTGCCAGGGGCTGCCTGAAACCACACCATACTCTGGTGGCTCTTATCTGAGAAGAGGACTAATTAGGAGTGAAATTAGGAAGGGATCTTGGAGAAAAAAGGCAGCAAGGAGAGGTGAGAGTCTGGACCCCATCTCTGACTTTGTCTGGACTATTGCTCCTGGAGTCAGATGGCTGCAGGGCAGCAGGGAATGGGTAATTTCATACTTATGGGTACATATTCATCTTAACACTCATCACTATCCAGCACCTGAGAAGATCCCAGGGACCTGTGGAGTCATCCTCATCTCCCCGTCCTCTGATTATTATTTAATTTTTAAAAATCTCCTCACATTGTCCATTCCCCTGAATCTCAACCTGTGTTCATCTCTTCCTTAGATATAACGGCACCAAAAATAGATGTCAGAACAAATGAACAGTTTTGTGCAAAAAGCTATAAGTTGTAAAAACAGAGGCCACAATTTACCCAGGGATAGAATGGTTGGTAAAGCTGTTATTTAGCTCCTATCTCATGCCTGGCTAAAATAACTGTTTGAATATGAAATTATCAGTCAAATTTTGTAACACTGCAGTGTTAGTGAAGACATTAGAGTCCTCTCTAGATACCGGGGGAAGAAAGAGAATAAGTTCACTGTAAGAAAGGGAATATTTTTATGATGGATGAAGAATGAGAAAATGTCTATTTTCCTTTAAAGATAAAAGAAATACAAGACAAAAAAGGGAGGGGAAGGAAAAAAAAAAAGGACCCAAACCCACAGATTATTATTTTACTTAAAAAAAAAAAAAAAAGAAACTAAAACCATACCAAGCACCCCAATCAATGGAGAGAAAAGCAGCTTTGAGTGCCTTATTGAACTGACCTACAGAAAAAGCTTCGGAGTTTCAAGCCCAAACAAGTCCCTGATAAGATGTGAAATGCAATGGAAAAATCATTTAGGGGAAACAACAGAGAAGCTGATTTTGCTCTGGTTTTACAGGTTGGTTCAATAAAGGTTCCTGAACTCCCTTTTCTATGTAATTTTAAGGAAGGGTCATTTAATTAATATATGTATCTGAAGGAAGAAAAAAAAGAAGAGTAAGGGAGGGAGAAAAACAAACTTAAAACAAAGACTGTATTTCACATTGAGCATTGCAGATTTTGGTTGAGTCTGTCTAGCACATGAACTCTCTGGGTACCCACAACCCTTTCTTCCACACAGTTGCTCTCTTAGCTTCATCCTTTAATTTGGTGTATAAATTATCACAAAAATGATGGAATCCAGAGAGGAAAAACACATCCAAGCACATTTCTTACTCATGTTTTCCTTCTTTAGCTCTTTGTGATTCATTTACTGCACTTTCAACCAGCCCTCCTGGTTTTATGAGATGTTGAAAGACAGCTCAAGCATTTTATTATCTCCCTGCCAGCCTCCAGAAGAGTATCTAGCAGTGTTCAGGATACCCCCTGCAGTGGGACTGGTGAATGTAAAACGGTGAGGCTCAGTCCTCAGCTCCACACCATCATTCATTCCCTGCTCCTCCCGGGCATGGCACAGCTGTGCAAACCTCAGCACACCACAGAGCTGGGAGCTGGGAGCATCTCCACAGCCTCTGGTGGACCTCAGGCTGAAGCTGTCTCAACAGCCCTTGACAGCTCTATTTCTCATGCAGGCAGGGCTGCTGAGGGGGCAATGCAGCAAAAGGGTTCATCCATCCCTAGGTTTGAGAAGACAAGACTGTGCCCAGCACTCAGGGCTCAGCCTAAGGCACTGAATGGGTGACTTTGGTGGCAAAGTCCTGGTGTCAGCAGAGGACCCTGCTTAACATGGGCACTAAAACCTTTCACAACTCTGTATGTCCAGCCCTGTTTCCAAGAGAGAAAAGTTTCACACAGCCTCAAGCAACCTGAGGAGGCACCCTGTGAACTATGCCCTGTGAGCTGCCTAGACCACTGGTTAGGAGCGGCAGTAATACCATATCAGAAAGATTTTTTGTGCAAGAATAGGGCAAAAGCACTTCCAATGGTATGTTGTCCCTCTAGTGGTGCTCCCCATCTGAGAGCCATGCTGGGGAAGGTAGAAGGCATCTGGAGCTTGGACTGGCACGTCTGCTTGTATGTCATGCATAGAGTTATTGTTGCCTTCTGGGGTCCTATAGCTTCTCTGTGTGACTTTCCTATCAATGAAAGATGGAGAGAATTTCTCTCTACCCCTTTCTTAATGACACTTTTATTAAAAGGGTGTTCTGTGAAGAGGGAGGAGAAGGGTTAACAGAAAAACTTTTCAAGGTGAGACGGAGAGCTAAGCCTTCATGCTCTAGAGAAATTGAACTGTGGAGAAATGTGGGAAAAGGCTTTCTTCCCCCGCCCCGCACCACAATGCAGTCTGTCTCAAATTAAAAAAAAAAAAAACCCTTTAAGTTTTTTTTTCATGTTCTTCCAAATATCACTTCTGCTTGTCACAATATTTATAAAAACCCTCTTGCTATCTCAAGCTGCACAGCCTTTGGCTCAGGTTCCTGCTTATGCAAAACAGGGTCATAAACATGTCACTGTGTATTTGATAAATCCATCTTCCTCTTGTCATTGTCACCAAGAAGCTGAGATGATGGGAGATTACTCCGTCAAATCGCTGTAGAAACGCCTGCAGAGTTTATGAATTTTCATAGGATGTAAGTCCTCTTTAATGGGAAGTGGAGCCCAGTAAAAGCTTGCCATTTTTAAGGAAAAGTACGTGCATCCGTATGTCTTCATCAGTGTGTGGGAATACACTGCATGGCCAAAATTTTATCCACCACACGTTAGGAGCTGTGCCAATGCATCCCACTTGAGAACTTCATCTGGAGTTTGTGCCCATTTCCTTGTATCTCCTTCTCTTGCTGTGACCCCAATTCACATTTATATTAAGGCTTCCCTAAGCCATACTGGATGTGTAAAAAAGATGTTAAATAAGTGCAAATGCCATTAGAAGGTATTTACTGATCTAACATATTTCCTGTGAGCATTTTCATTACCACATCTTGACATGCTTGTCTCTGCCCTCGCCTCCTCCTTTTTCTGCAATCTAGTGAAGAAATGAACCCACCTTCAGTGAGAATTGCCTCTATGTCAGGGTTCAAAGGCCAGCTGGGTTTCTCTTTCTGTAACAAAACTTAAAAGCAAACACATTTCACAGTTTTCCAGACAGGAAAAATGTACTTTTGTCACTCCTTACAATAGTAAAAAAATGGCTGAAAGTATTATGGTCAAACTTTAGCAAAATAGGAGAAGACAGGTAAATATGAATGTTAACCTTCAGGTATGAAGCTCAGTTGAATCAGGTGCTGAGCTCTGCTGAGGACATCCCAAGACCTGGTAACATCTTCAGCAGTTCAGTGGGATTTTTTCCACTGGCATTCATGCTCCTGCAATTAAACAGCTAATGCCCAACCTGGGAAGCTTACAGCTAGGTCTTTTATGTAGACTCTTCTTTGTGAGTTAAATTTTTATTTATGACCTGCAGTAATGTTTTCTATGATCCTGGGGCATCCTCTTTGCATTTAAGTTGTTTTGTCTTCATTTTCCAGCATATCCAAGTAGTTCAACCGCATGCTGGGATGTTGTGGCTTAAGCCCAGCTGGCAATTCATTGCCATACAGCTGCTCACTCACTCCCTGCCAGTGGGATGGAGGAGAGAATCACAAGAGTAAAAGTGAGAAAACTCAAATGTTAGGATAATTTAATAAGTAAAGCAAAAGCTGCACACAGAAATAAAAGAAAAAAAGGAATTCATCCAGCACTCCCATGGGCAGAAAAGTGTTCCATCATCTCCCCAAGAGCAGGGGTCCCTCATGCATAATGTTGTCTTGGGGAGACAAGCACCATCACTGCAAATGTGCCACCTTCCTTCTCCCCCCAGCTTTATAAAAATTATCCCTGTGGTCATATGGGGCCTCGCTGTGTCCCCTCCCAACTTCTTGTGCATCCTTAACCCTCTCACTGAGTGGGATGGGGTGACAAGCAGAAATGGTGCTGGATGCTGAGCAGTGCTCACATAGCAATAACTAAAACATCCCTGTATTGCCATTGTCATCTCCAGCAAAAACCCACAAAACACAGTTACTACAAGGAAAACTAACTCCATCCAAGCCAAAACAAGCACATGGTGCAAGAGTACAAAAGGCTTTTAAGCCTGTGCCATGGGTATTAGCCCCCATGGCTTAATAGAAAAACTGTCATATCATGGTTGTTGCAGTGCAAACAAAAGCAGAACCCTCCCCAAACAGCTGCCCACATATGAAACTGCAAAAAAGGGAGAACACTGCTGTTTCTCAGCATCCCAAGGCTTTAAGGGAGATAATAATACACTTTTGATCCTCATGGCAGCAGTTACTGCAGCACGTGCAGCCTCAGTGTGCTGGTGTATTTACCCAGACAGGGGATGAAGTAGAAACTCTGGCTCAGACTTAACCAAAGTGACCATTATTTATAACGAGTCTGTCCTGTGTACATCTGTGAGTGTGTGTAATCCCATACAGTGTCCAGGAGAGCTGGGCTGCGGTGGTATTTCCATCCAAGTGATCACACAGAGGCAGGGTCACTAATGTGCTCTCACCTTTAGTGAGCAGTTTGCCCATGTGGTGACACCAGAGGATGGTGTTACCTGTGTCAGGTCTTGGATTACACCCCATGGGCTTCTGTGACTGGTGCATTTTGCTCACCATCATAGCCTTCCTGCAAAAATCAGGAATCTCCATCACTGGAAGTAAACTCCTGTAGACACACTGGATGAAATCTCTTCACTGGTATATCAGGACAGTGCTGCGCATTTCAGCAGTCATCAAAGTGTTTTAGCGATCATGCATGCTGAACTGTATTACTGTATTAGTAAGCAGACCAAAACTTAGAGGAATACAATGAAAATCTGGCAAAACATTACCAGATACCACAATCCCACATTTCCTAGAAGCATCCGACCACTTTATATTTTGCATTTGTTGAGAGGGCATACAGCATAAGGAAGCCTAATATAAGCAGGAACAGAGCCTTGGTCTGGTGATTTAAAAATTGATTTTCTCCTTTACAATGAAGGGATTCTGTCTTATTGTTTTGCAAGTAAACAGCAGCTTATTCTTCTGAAATTTAGCATTATTACTTTAGGAGGATGAAAGAAATTTTCAGAGACTTTACAAGAGAAACCTGTTCATTAGATTATAAGTTAAAATTAATTAAAAATTGGATTCTCTAAGAAATTTATCATCTCTGCTCACATTCTTCATCCAAATGATGAAGATGTCAATACGAGAATAGCACAGACTTCAAACTTTCTGTATAGTTGCAGTTAATTGAATTCGTATGCTTGGGGTATTCTTGAAGAAATTAGGAAGTAATTAGGCTATGCTATTAACCATTGTATATAATTGATCTGATGATATAGCCAACAAACAGGCCAAGGTCAACAGCTTATTCAGTTCTTAAGCTTGACATGTTCTCAGAGATGATGCTCCATTCCTTCCTCTGTCATGGTTTTGCTTGCTGGGGTTCTACTGCCTGTACTGGGAGTTACAACTTTTTGGGGGGATTAAATCTACCTTCTGCTATACAAAACATGCCAGGTTAGACAGCTTGGGATACTTTATATGGCTTTGCACCTCACCAGGCAGCACTGTTTCATCTCCTCAACTCTGCCCACAGCAGGGTATCCCACAGCAGGGTGACCCAAAGCCCCTTTGGGCAGCTCTGAACCAGGTTCCTCCTTGTAGGGTAAAACCAAGCAGGTGACTCCCAACGCATAAACAGACTGCATGAGTGGAAAGAGACATCCCAGGCCTTCACCTGCCTCTAACATGTTACCCAGCCATTAAAAGGGCATCCAAAAAGTAAATGCTAAATTCAGCAACACAGTTTGACTCCTTGCATGGCTGTAGCTCTGAGCGGCAGTTACAAATCCAGTTTAACAGGCCAGTGCTCTGACTCTTTGCATTGATTCAGCACACCGGTGGATTTGTTCTTAAAGAATGAAGTCAAAACTCCCTTTGGCTTTGCCAGGGTCTGGCTTTCACCCTGCAGAGCTACAAATCAATACAAGCAATGGAAGGCAGAAGTCACTGTAAATGCCTCTAAAGGAGGAGGTATGGAAAATGCAATTACCCAGATAAGGAAATAACAAGACAAGCGGTTTTTTATTTGTCCCTTTTTTTCCCTCACTTTCTCCTCTCTTGGTGAAGAGTACTATTGCAGGAATAGTCAAGAAAATGCATTTTGGACATTATATAATTCTTCTAAGTCAAATGCAGGAAATTTACTTACAGGCAGAAATACAAAGATGCAGGTGTGTGAAAACAGTATTTTTCAGTCCATTCAGAAAAAGAATATTATTAGAAAAATGCTGTAAAAACTGTCACAATGTGGAATTTGAAGAATGTCACTCAGTTACTTCATGGCACCCCTGATAACCAAGCATCAGCGTTAGCAGTGTTAGTAGCATATATAACACAATACTTGTCTTCAGGGACTTTAAAAATTAATTGCTATTAGGATTGTGATGGCACCCCTTTAAGAATATTAATGTAAAGTTTCATACAAGAATGTGTACGTTCTTATACATGTATTCTAGTGCATGTACTCTTAACATTTAAAATAATTTCAGTAGGGATCTTGGCTCCCTGGGTGCTGTTCTGCTTTGCATTTTTATGTTCATTACAGTGAGTTGCTTTGGTCTTATTGTTCCTCATCCAGGAGTAGCCCTTCTTTGATCCCTCTGGAGAAGGAAGGAGCACAGGAGATGGTTTTCTGTATATGCATAGCTCCGTTCCTGTGTTTAAAATGCAGATACCTCTGAGGTTAAAACCGACAGCATTTTAACAACTTTCCGTTGTGAAGGATGGCTTCTGCAAGTCAAACTGATTGAGGGCTATCTGACAAGGGGAAGGGGGAAGGAAACACCATGAATTATAGATGGCAATCTGTCTATTTTACTATTACATACCCAGAGTAGGAGCAGATTCACTCCTCTTGCACCTCCCATTGTGCAGTCATCCCCATTGTACATTCATTTCCATTGTTTCTCCTTCCATGTATTGTACATTCAGACCCTGTCTCAACTGTACATTCCAGCTCCGTGGCAGGAGATCCATCCATGGGCTCAGCTGTTTCACAAACAGATCTAATAGCTGTAGTGTGCTCAGATGAGCATGATGGGTAATAGCAGAGCAGATTGAACTATATTGTCCCAGGAGTTCATATATTTTTATACACTCATAGGGTACACATCATCTTGCTATGACAATGAGGCTAAGTCAAGCATCTCGGGATGCAATAAAGCAGATTACAATACTGTTCCTTCACTCATCTTCACTACACTTCCCCTCCCACTTTCTTTTAACAATGCCAGGATACTTTACACACAATTCCCAAACCATGGCTTGCTCCATGTTGTCCTCCTTCACCCCCAAAAAATATTCTTATCCCTCCTGAAACAGTCTTCCATGGAGATAAAACTGAGAAATTCCTAAACATCAAAGAAAGTTAAGGACATGAATTTCAGCAGAAAAAACTTCCAACAATTCAGGCTTAAAAATGCCAAGGTTAATAGTTTTTTCCTTCCCCAAGCCATGTCACATTATTAAGTGAAATAAAGCTGACAAAGAAGTGATATTCAACTAGCCAGTGTTCTCATTTACTTTATTATTATTACCATACACCCTTCTCGTGCAGATGTGCTAGGCAATCAAGAGCCCAATTATCCCCTCAGACACAGGCAAAGGGCTCCCCAGCATCTCAGTGTGAACTATGGGTGTTCTTTCAGAGGGTCAAGGTCTGACCCTGGATGCGTTTGTATCGCAAACTTAGCCAAAAGCTGGAGAACAGTTGTGTCATCTTCCCAGTCCATGCTCACATACCCAAATGACAGCTACACTCATCACTTGTCATCTGAGGCTTTGTTCAGCTTTCCCACTTCCCATTTGGGTGGGGTAACATTCAGTGCTCCCATGCACGAAGCAGGTAAATTGGACCATGCTTTTCCATACTGGCTCCTACTTTAGAATTCCTGATCCCAAACATTCCAATCAGGAGTCAAGCTTTAGAGAAGCGCAAAAGTTGCTTGAATTCTTGAGTTGCTTTTTAACAGATACATAAGACATTCTTTGACTTCACATCGTGTCTGGCCTTTAACGTTTACTTTTTTTTTTCATTCCCCCAAGAGCTGAGAGATGGAGTGAGAGGCAGGTCCAGTGATCAGGGTGCTTCAAAACTTGATGTAAAAATAAGTATATAATGCTCTCTTTATTAGAGGATTCCAGGTGTTAGCATAAAAAAAAAAAAAAAGTGGCTAGAAGAAGCAACATTTATGATAGGATAAAATTTACTCACACCAACAACATACAGTGAAATGGCAAAGCCCAAAAAATCGGAAATCTTTTGTTCACATGGCCGCTCCAGGATTACAGACCCAAAAGAGCAAAATAAACAAACTTTTGTCTATAATCACATAGAAATGGCTGACCCTGTCTTCTGAGAAGAAAAATGAGCTCTTTCTGGGTGCCTTCCAGCCCAACAGTTGTGACAGTCTGTGAACTCAATTCCACTTTGTATTCAGATAGTTTTTCCCACCTTGATATATCCCACTGAGTGCAGCAAACCATATATAAGGAAACATATCTTCCCAACACTGACATCTGTCTGTCCCGAGGTAGCCACAAGCATCTATCTTAATGACCTGCAACACCACCAGACAACAAATATCAGAGAGAGAGTCTGAGATGATGGGCTGGTGTAAAATGAGCCAGAGCAGGCTCCATATAGATTTACACCACTGGAAAGTCAGAGCCAGGGACAGAAAATCATTACTACATGCTTTGGAAAGCAAATGTGTACTTTGGAAGGCCAAATACTGGATTCGAACTGGAGATTAATTGTGGCATAGACGGGGCATCGGGAAATGTATTGTAAGGTACAATTGTCCTTAATGATATTGACACCTCTCACAATGGTGATGTGAAGCTTTGTGAGATTGTATCAGCAAGAGGTTCAGAGATGCTCCACAAGCAGGAGCCATGGGAGTGCAACCCAGAAAGGACACTGCCTTCATCTTCAGGGCCACAGTAACAAATGAGAAAAAGATAAATCTCGGAGGGATGGAGATATAGGCTAGTTTGACAAGATGGCTGTGATTTCCTCTTTCTTTTCCACCTTCTCTTTACTCCGCCACTCATTTTCTGCTTCCAGACTCCTTGGGACAAACACAGAACTATGAATTCCCCTGTTATATCTTTCTTTTCCTCCTTTTATTAAAAGGAGGCTTTTGTGTTCATGGTAAAACATATATAAAATCAATAGCTAGTACTGAAACCATAACTAGATTCAGGGGAACTCAGGGTCAAAGCTGAGCCAGAGCTTAGCAAATTTAATTCTGAGAAGTTTTGCCAAAACCTTATAAATCTGTCTCTAAAGTGACAAAAATTTCCCAGCCTCACGTTTGGTGAAATTTTTACAGGATACAGGGCAAGTGGATGCAAACAAACAGGCCAGTGCTCCTTTGCCTGTCCTTATTAAGGCCACATTTGTAACACTCATGGTAGACTTGGAGTGCTGTTTTATCCCAAGCACCAATCAATAAAGTCAAATATGTCAGTAAAGTCAACAGAGCCAATAAAGAACTCAGATATGAAGATCTGGGATTGATTAATGTAAATAGTTTTCAATATAATTTCCCTCTCCTTCCCCTCCTTTTAGTGAGCCCTATCCACATGTTATTATGGTTTATTTCATTAACAATAAGAGATACACTGGAGTTCTGGGGGAAACAAACAAACAAACAAACAAACAAACTGAAAACAAAAACAAACAAAAAAGCAACTAAACAAAAGGACAACAACAACAACAAAAATCTTGATTCATGTAGTGGCAAATTCAGTATATGTTCAAGACCTGAATTCCATAATCCCTTGCACGTGACACAGTTATCCCAGATAACCAGTCCTGAGTCCCAGCCCCTGTCAGATCTGCCTTCATAACATTCTGCACACCAGTTTTATGACCCCATTTCTGCATCTCACCAGCCTCCGTGTAACCAGACTGAGTCCATCTTACTGACTTGGACATGTTTAGCCTCCTTGTATATATTGGACATGGATTTCCATTTGGTCTGATGTGCCTGAGATGAATGTGCTGGCTATGCTACTTTGATATTCTCCTGTGATTGTTAATGTTTTAGTTCCAATGCATGCTATTTTATTTTCCGTTGTTTTGGGGGTTTTGTTTGTTTGTTTGTTTGTTTGTTTGGTTTGGTTTTGTGGGTTTTTTTTTTTAACCTAAGGCCATCTGACTTTGTTTCCTAGATCAGACGTGACAGGCAGGGATTGCATCATGGTTTTACAACCACTTGTTCGCTCACTCTCTGTGCTGTCAGATGTTTAGTTGGGCTAGAGAAGAGGCAACACCAAATACACCCAAGCCCCACAGTTCCTCTAAGGAAAGAACTCAGATTTTCCAAATCCATTTCCAGGCATCCAGTAAGAAGCTACATAGCGCATGTTAACCAGGTTTTGGGAAGGAGAGAAGATACAGTAAAGAAATAGTAAAGTGAACTACAAGATACAGAGAGTCGCAGTGGACTGTTAGCAGGGGAGATACTGTTATCTTTAAACTTTCTTGTCTCACTGTCCTGTTATCATTACCACATGATGCAATCTTAAAACACATATCTACTCTAGCAAATTAAACCAGCCAAGGCCCATTTTCTGGAGACACAGTACAGCTTTTATCCAGTTGTCTAAATTGTCTTCCACCCAGAACAGAGAGAGTGAACAGGCATCTCTGGAAAAGATGCCTGGCTCATAACAATCTGCATGGCCCCAGCACACTGTCTGGGTCTGTGCCTTCTTTTGATTTAGCTGACAGATAGAGACAAAGTTGAGTACTAAACCTTTGTGCCAATTTCAAAATTTGGGAAAGGAGAAAAAGCACATTCAACTACTTTTCACATCTGCAAACTCCATTCCAACTCCTACCCCGGTATTTAGCTGTAAACTCAAGAAAACCCAAACTTCATATAAGAACAATTCCAAGAGGTGGAAATTGTCATGGAAGGAAAGGATTCAGGTTGTGCTTCAATTTTAATTATTAAAAGAAGAGAAGAGCCTAATTCATATCCAGACAGAGATTTGAAGTCCCTACCTGTCGGTACACTGGGCTTTATGTTTGTTCCTGTATGTATGTTCTAAAAAACTGAGAGCAGAATGGGACTGCTGCCCAGAAATATGCATATCTAGTGAAGATCAGAGATGTTTGATCCTGAAAAATGTCTCTTTTATCAAAATCACCCAGTAAAAAAAAAAAGCCACTGTATGTGAACATCATGCTGTGTCTTGCTCCTGTGCAGGAGAGTGTTTGAAAAAGGGCAGATGCCTGCAAATCTGTCAATAGGCAGAAAAAGATGAATGGTAGTGAGAGGCTGAGGTAAGAGTAAATTCAGAACAAGGGAAAATATTATTATGGTAAAAGCAGTTCAGGCAGTGGAGTAATGTGTGAGGGAATGGAAGAATCTCTTGGGCTGGACAAGACAGTAGATTTTCACCTGGGGCTGGTCATCATGTCAACACAAATCCTGCCACTGCAGAGAAGTGAGGTGCCCAGGTGAGTAGCATCTAACCCTGCAAGCCCTGAACTCTACCTGAGCCACTCCCAGGTGCTAGATCTTTGCATCCTTGTGAACCTGTCCATTTCCAAAAAAAGTGCAAAGAATTTACTACAAGGAGAAAAAAATGGAGCCTGAATGCCATTCATAGGATGTATGGCAGCATTCTGTAATACATCAGTCCCACTTAAAACATAATAGCTGTATAACTCATACAAGGCTCTGGCTCATGTGAGGCGTGGATGTCTACATTCCACAGGGGAGGAATAAGCAATGCAGTTACATACTCTGTAGCTGGGTAAGATTACAATACAAGCAGTAAGCTTTCCAAGCCTTAAATGCTGGAGGGAAGGACAAGACATAGGAACAGCTTGATCCCTGATTTTTATGAAAGTTAGAGCATTTTCACTGCAGAACTGCAGCAATTCTCTGCAAATCTCTCTGTGTATGTGTGTGTGGTCAGCAGTAATTTTTAGTTGTCTTAGCAATGAAAGTAAGGAATGAATTGGTGATGGGAATTAAATTTGCATTCTTATTCTCTCAAGAGGTGAAGCCATCAGTGTCAGTGAAAGGAGGGGTGAAATGAGACACATTCTCAGATGAGGAAAATTGCTACAGCTCAGATTAAGTAAAGAGAGCTGTGCTCCTTTATACTAGCTGAGTATATATTAGAGAACAAAAATATGAGGAAAACTTTATTGTTACAGACCAGGTTTCTTTAAGGAATTAAGAGCTGTGGACTTGCAGTATGACAGCTCTTTTGCAGCTCTCAACTCCCATGGTTAGGCAGAGCAGGATGACAAAATTCAGATCAGCCACAAAATATGTACAGTAAGAATCCAGTCCTTGATTTTTTAATTTTTTCGGTAAGACCTGAATTCAAAGCTCTGGCCTTCTACTATGGTAGGTGATGAACATCACAAGAAGTTACAAGTGAACCTTTAAAATGCTTCAGCCTTCCAGTAAAAGCAACGTTTGCCTTGGAAACTCAGTATCAGACTTCAATAATTCATGCATTTTAAGCCCAGTAGAGACTCGTGTGACAATCTAAGCTAGACTGCTGCATATAACAGGCCTTCAGACTTCTCTAAATTATTTCCCATTCCAAGTCCAAGAGCTATTGTCAAAGTAAAATACGTATTTCAGAAAAATACTCAATCCCATTTTAAAGTAGCTAGTGACAGGTTATCTTCTATAGTCCTTGGTAAAGGCTTCTAATAGTTAATTACTCTAAAAAGGGGCAGCTTCTTTCTTCTTTACATGTCTGACTTTGTCTTCTAGGATTTGGCTCTTTCTCCCTCCCCATCTGGTAAAATAAAGGGCCCTGTATTCCCATATTTCTGCTCCATAGAAAGTGATTAAATAAATGCTTAATTTTCATTTTGTGGAACTAACTGGCGCCTTTAGTCTCTCCAGATAAAACTGGATTATGACAGATGTATGTAAAACTGAGTGTCTCAGGGAAGATGAACAGAGAATAGTCATTCACTGCTCCTCCCACTGTAACAGCTGGGGGACATTGAAAAAATTATCAGCCAGCACGCATAAAATGGATCCAGGGAAATTCATTTTTAATGGGACCTAATCAGGTGATGTAACTCTTCTTTGCAGAACATAGAAATAGTCCCAAAAAATCACTAGATGCGTTCTGCTTGACCCTGTTCCTGCCAATCCCACACCAGTGTTGTACATGCCTCCATTTATCCATAGGTTTAGTAGTGTTGTGGGTCAGGCCCAAGCCTCAAATTGGGAAACGCTTAAATAATAGATAATGAAAAAAGGGGTAAGTATCTTTAACAGGATTAGTTCTAGTATTTTCCAAATGTTCAAAGTAGTACAAATAGCACTGGAAAGAGGCTCCTTTCCATGCTCAAAACTTCATTGCTCAGCTTCAGTCCCCAAGACCTGAGTAGAGGTTCCAGCATCAGTGGGAAGTTTGAGGTACTGAGTAGGAAGTCGGTATTCTGTGCCTTCATGGACATGAGCTGCAGAGCCTATCCACAAAGATAATGCTTGCGAATTTTCTTCTGCAACACAAAGCTGCCCCTGAGGATCCCCACAGGCAGCCAGGGAAGCAGACATGAATACACCTGCATTGCAGCTGGCCAGAGTGAACACACACAAGAGGAGAAGAATTACTCTTATCACTCTCCATTCCTTGCCTCGATCATCAGGAGGGTAGAGTAGAGCAACAGAGGTTAAAAACTAGAATGCCTACACTGGAATTAAGCCATAAGGTCTGACTGGACAGGGAGAGGAAGAGGGGGGTATGGATAATTGCACCCATAGGGCAATTAGAGTTACAAGGAGCAGTGGAGCTACACTTCAGTCCCAAGAGCATGATTAATTGGCACTAACAACCCCTCTGGAGTTGCGTTATTGCTATTATGAAGACAAGTCTTTATTTTTTATTTTATTACTTTTTATTTATAAATGAAATATTTAAGTGCATGACTTTGATCGCCAGGATCTGCTAGTTAGTGCCGGCTTCAGCCACAAGGTGCCAAGATTAAAGATTCATCAAAGGCAAAGGATTAACCCACCCTGCTGGAATGCCAAGTAGCTAGTCAGGAAGAGCACGCTGCATTAAAGCCCTGAGAAGTCCCTCTTTGCTTAGTTTGTTCTCTAGGGCTGTGCATTTGGAGTCTTCTCCTTCCCTCAGTCCCTGCTTAGTTCATATGCCCTTCTATACCTGTAAATCGCCTAGGAGGAGGACAATGCCAACATTAAAAAATACAAATATTCTGCTAACATGGAGTATTCTCCTTTTAAAAAGAGGTAGTTTCAAAGGTGACAGCTCTAGTGTGTAGGGTTGGGACACAACCTCTTCTGTCTCAGTGTTCTTGTGGAGAAAGGGCTCAGATGAATCTGTGACTGGTGGTCTTCTCAAAAGCAGCCAGAAAGGAGACAACAGAAACACCATCATCCCTCTCTAGGCAGAATCACCACACATCCACATTTTCCCTGGAGTCTTTCTTTGTTTCTCTGAAGAGCTAGAAGCTGATGCTGCTGTACATTTGTCTGAGATTTCTGGATGCTTGTTATTTGGACATGTTCTGTGATATGGTCACA
Source organism: Trochalopteron elliotii (assembly GCA_024734555.1). Lineage (NCBI taxonomy): Eukaryota > Metazoa > Chordata > Aves > Passeriformes > Leiothrichidae > Trochalopteron > Trochalopteron elliotii. The sequence goes on from JANPWX010020040.1 coordinate 1,420,953, forward strand.
CCGATTGTGGATCAATGCTGAAGTGAACAGCAAAGATCCACAGCTGTACAGCAGTCCATGACAGAGGAATGGCCATCTGTTTAGCAGTCTAAATCTATTTTAGATCTTTCTTCCTATCTTAGGACTGATTGTCTTGAAGACATTCATTTACATGCCAAGACTAATAAAATAGACTGGTAATCTTTTAGCCCTTCTGTTTATTCTCAGGCACATAAACACTATTAGAAGAGTGTATTTTGTGGCTTTTGGAAGTCCAAACCATTGTCAGGATCTGAAGTTTCAAATTTGAAATTATTTGCCCTCCTTTAAATATCCAGCTGCTAAGTCCGAGCAAATACTTAATTGTTCCAACACCCACCCACCCAAGACGGGACCGCTGGAAAGCAGGACTATGTAAGCATTCACTTCCTCTGCAGACCAGTTAGTTCACTGTTCATTTAACGGGATCTGTCAACAGATGAAACAAATGGGGGAGAAGAGAATCTGGCTAGGACATACACAAGTTCATCCTAATAATCTCAGTCTGTCTGACTAGTGCCTGTCCTCCTGCACTGCTGGGGCTCTTTCCAGGAAAGGATAAATACATCTATTTCTCTCTCACATTACAGTGATTTTTCTTTTCTTTTCTTTTCTTTTCTTTTCTTTTCTTTTCTTTTCTTTTCTTTTCTTTTCTTTTCTTTTCTTTTCTTTTCTTTTCTTTTCTTTTCTTTTCTTTTCTTTTCTTTTCTTTTCTTTTTT
>JANPWX010020040.1:1422090-1601196 GCA_024734555.1 Trochalopteron elliotii
CCACACATATACCCCCTCTCCTCTCCTCTCCTCTCCTCTCCTCTCTTCTTCTCCCTTTTTGCAGCCAAAATAAAGTAATTGGTAGGCTTTGGAAAGACTTGAAATTTCTCTGGCATCTGGTTAGACAAGGTTTCCTTCTCTGTTGTTTCCCACCTCTCTTCTATGATGTAGCTAAGGAGCCCAGCAATCTGCCTTCCCTGCCAGATACCATCATTCAATTGGAAATACTATTGTTTTCTTTAGGCAGATGGCTAGATCCTTTGATCCCTTCACTAAACTCATTAGAAAACCTGGCCTCAGATCAAACCTTGAAAAAAATAAAATTTCAGAGGGAAAAATAAATACCATGGTGATGAAGGTGGTGTGTAAGATGCTGGATAGAACAGAATAGAACTTATTTTCTCTTGGCTTTGAACCAGGGTTTTTTAGGCTCTGAAGTCTCCCACTGTTTCTAATACTAATCAGATCACACTGGTCTTTGTACATATGCACACACACACACATATACACATGATCATGTGAACTTTTGTGTGTGCCTGGGCATGTGGAAGTAACCAAAGGCATCTCCACTTGTTTCAGTCCATGTGTGGGCTATAAAAGCCATGTGGGACTGTCTGCACTGGACCCTGTATTCCTCTGGTATACCTTGCTATATGTTGATAAGGGCTCTGCTGTATTTCTGATTTTGAAAATAAAGGGTATTTTCGGTGATTTGGGCCATAAGATGTAGGATGTATAGCAGCCAAGTGACAGCTGACATAGCCTCTGTGCTTATCAACTTGAGTCCAATCCCTCTACACCTGGCAGTGCAGAGTGGGCACAAAGAGAGTGTTCAGCCATAAGTTATCAGAATGGCTCAGTGCCCCTCCCTTTTGTGGAAACAGATCTATTTCATTGTGCAAAGAAAGGGTGCCAGATGTGTATTTAAGAGAGGAGGATGGAAACAGGGGGAAGTCCAGCACCACAGTTCTGCTCTTCCTTTCGTCTGTTGAAACAGACATCCAAGAATCCCCTGTGAAACAGGAGCACTGTGAGTGACAGTAATGTCCAACAGTATAAAGGGACACAGAGAGGTCAAAGCAGCAGGTGTGGCAACACAGTCTACTTTGAACACATCCCATTGGCACAAAGTGAAGTGGATCTGTACAACTTTTGGATTTGAGCTATGTGAGAGGAGTGCTCTCCACACCTTCTCATTTCTACTGAAGCAGGGAGAGAAATATGAAGGAATTTCCTCAGATCCCCTAAGAGCAAACAAAGCCACCCCTCCCACACACAGTCAGTGGCTGTTTGCATGGAACTCCATCTCCCAGGCTGAATTAAAGAGTGCTGGACACCCACAGATCCCATCAGTGGGGGCACAGGAACATCATTCATCCAAAATATCAACACAGTGGGTTTTCCTCCGTAGCACAGGACTGGAGTCAAATACTGTGACTGGACTTTTTTTTTATTTTATTTTTTAATGGATTGTATAATTTTATGACTGTCAAGATGAACAAATAATTTGCAATGAATAATTTATCTAACAGATTTTGATTCTTTTGCAGCTTACTGAATATCCATGAGCAGATCTCGATTTCAGCTGGCTTATTTATTGTTTGAATTTATTTGACATGTTCCCCTTTTTTTTCTTTTTTTTTTTTCAAAAATACTATCAAATAATCAGAGACAGCTCCTGAGAAAGTTTGATAGTCTGCAGCTGAAAGTAGTTGTAGCGGCCATGAATCAGGGAGTGGACAGTACAATGTGTAGAAATTTCACTTGAGAAATTTGGATTTAATTTTCAGACCTTTCAAAGACTTCCAATGTGACCTTGATAAAGAAAGTTGGGAACAATGTTGCTACTAAAAAGCTGTCCCTATGTGACTAGTCCAAGCCAGAGGGAGGAACACAAGAATGATCATACTGGTGCAAGCACATCAGTCTTGCCTGATGTTCTATCTTTGACTATGGCCAAGATTCTGCGTCTAAGACAATATGTAAAATCAGGGCAAGCAGGCAGTGATTCTCCCCTAAAGCATTTATCGCACCTCCCTCAATTAGTAGTTCAAAACATCAGTGAGACTAAGGTGATGTTTTCCTGTTTGGTAGACCTTGATATATTTTAGTTCCACATTAGGGGCATGAACCCAAGGCTGGAGAGGACATAGATTGCTGGTGTAAACTGTGTCTTATTCTGTCACAGACTACCTGGGTTACCTTGATCCAGTCAATTAAGATGAGATTTATTTACCTTATCTAACAGTATCTATTTAAAAGAAAGGTCTCACTGTGAGCTACCCTGCTAGCTAAAGGGAAGGAGGTGTTCATGTACCATGGTTAGGGGACCACCACAAACCCATAAGAGTGATTGGTGACTGTCTGGGAGTACCAGGGTGCAGGCAGAGGTCCACTCATTACAATAGGGAAGGCGTTCCCCTTCTCCAGAGATTTGGATTATCCTTGTGTCAGGGGTACACAACAAGTGGAACAAACAAGCAAGGAAAGATAACAAACTGAACAATACTGGAAGGGAACTGAATCTGGGATTACGTCTGGCTTTGCCCCTGAGAGGCAGCAATGTTTTGAAGGCACTGGAGCAAAAGGTAGATTTTAATTCAGGTTCTTTCCATACACATACTCTCTGTTGAGATGAAGGAGGTATTTTAATCCCCTGGGAGCAGAGTTATCAAACTGGCTGGATGGCTCCCACTGTCACAAACAGCATATTTTATGCAATGTATCCACACTCTGCTTGGTTATGGTAAATCAACTTTTTCTTCTCTGATGTTGTGTGAAGTTTTGCATAGTTGAGTGGAGGGAAGGTGGGAGGAATGACCCAGGTGGACAGAGATGTAAAATGCTTTCTTGTCCAAGAGATAGAAAGAACTGCTTGTGAACAGGTGGGATTGAATAACACTTGATGTCAAATGTCTACACTGGCTGTTCAGGGTGGTCCTGAGAGCTCAAGACCAGGAAATCACCCTCTGTGCAGATAATGAACCTGTAAGAATGGCCCAAGGTGTGTCAAGTGTACTCAGCTCCCACTGCACAAGACCTCACATGCCCAGGGACTCCTGGAGGGCCGACACATTACCAGGCAAGCTCAAACAAACTCTCCACAGGCAAGCAGTCTGCGGGAGCTGGAGTGTGCCATGTTTCCTGCTGCTCCAGATGGTGCCCTTTCAGAGTAATGTAGATGTAGCCACTGAGGTCCTGCCGTGAGACAGCCCTCTCCTGCTGGGCAGCTGCACATGAGATCAGCAATGCTTTCCAAAGAGCTTCTGCACAGTCCAGTCTGTCCTTAATCCATTTGGGACAACTTGCCATGAACCCTCTTCCTGGGAGCAGGATCAGGGCAGCACAGGGTGCTCTTGAGAGAGAAAATGGCCTCATAAGCCCTCAAAACTTGACATCCTCTCATTAAGGGGTCTGTTTTCACAAGGTTGCTCCTCCTTTCTGTAGAAGGAGGAGGGAAATAGCACATTTTATTCCTGTCTTGGGACAGAAGGCTTGAGGGGTTCTTGAGGAGTAAATGTCAGGGAGGAAGTATTGACCATTGCTCTTTCTGTCCCTTCTCCATTGACAAAGAAGACTCTCTGCACCAGAGTCACAGCTGAAGCTCTCCAGTCTGTCTTGTTTCCAGACTCACAGCAAGCTCAGCTGAGACCACAGATGCCAAACTCACTGTGCTTTCTTCTGTCTTCCCTCATTTTTCAAGACTCCCATTTAGCTTTCTTTTAGGATCTCAATACCTTAGGGTACCTCAGGTGTTCTCAGCACCTTCCTCTACACCCTTCTTCTCCCTGGACCATATCAGGTCTCCCTGCTTATCCTTCTTCTTATGTTTTTCTGTCTCTAAGGAATATAGCTATGTTTAGTGACCCAATCATCCCTCCAAAACAAGAAGGTACTTTTCTTCCAGGCTGGTGTACTTGTTTTGGAGGTTGTCTTGATTCAGGTGATAAGTGTTTGCAGCCTGAATCTATCAGCTACTCAGAGTTGCTCAAATTACTTTCAAAAAGTAATTTGTCACTGATTCCCACATCCAAAAACTTATCGTCAATCTCATGTTCTTAGTGACCGTCTCAGTAAAAGATAGTCACGTATCCAAAATTAGAACCCAGCTGTTGCGAGCTCTGGGGAAACAAACCTGAGGTGCAAATGAAAGAGAGGTGTTTAGCGACAAATATAGTTTGGTTTCCAGTGCTCTTTTTGATGGCTTGCTAGAAACCAGTCTCCAAACTTTCTGGCCCTTCAGCAGCACTTCTAAGCGAGTTATACATTGCAAGTGACATCCCATGGTTTTCTCTCCACAGCTCTCAGATTAAAGACATGGTCCCATTTGCCCATGAACAATATCCAGGAGCCAGCAGATACCAGGGCACCAGACATAGGGATGATCATTTGTCTATAACACGGCTCGAGGGCATTTTCCGCTGATCAGTTGGGGCAAGGTTCATCTTCCTTGCCTTAGGTGTCCTAAAAGCCAGATGTCTAATTGGGGTTAGTCATACCAGGCTTTTTTTATAATGAATACACGAGAACAGGTGCCTGCAGAGGTTAGTTTTATTGCAGCCAAAGACAAATGTGTAAGAAATGCCAGATGCATTGCCCTCAGGATGTGTTTATATATCCAAAACAAAAATAAAGAAATCTTAGGATGACTGGCTTAGACATCCAATTTTTAGACATCCTCAGCTAGAGGAGATGCATCCCACACTGTATTAGGAAACTTAGTAGTCCAAACAAAAGTAGTTTAAGGCAAAATGTTGCTTGCAACATCTTTCCCAGTGCAAAGGATACCAAGTGGAAATTGTGCCAAATTATTTTTATAGAATTGAAATATATATATATATATGTTTGAATTGGCTTTGGTTGTTGAAGGAAGCACAGACTATTGCATTAGAAATCTGCTAGAAATGTGTGAAATTCTGGCAAAGCTGTAGGGAAGCAGAGAAGAAAGGGTTATCATAAAAAGGGCAAAATATGTAAAATGTTAATATCATAGCACGGCATTATGATGGTCACATGGCTAGTGAGAGGGAAAGTCACATGAGCCTGAGCTAAGAAACAGTTCTTTCCTGTTCCTAAGACGAGTTCTTAGAAGAGAAATTTAGCAAAAAAACAGCATCTTGACTCCAATTCAGTAAAGGAAAAAGAAATTAAGAATTTCTGAAGCTTATTTCATTCCTGATTTTCTTGATTTTCTTTGAAAATTACCTGTGTTCACACATGGAAGCAGACAAACTGCCTTATAGGACATTTCTGGATAAAGAGCAGAGGTGAGCACAGACAGATGATGTGTATTATGCTTTCTACAAGTGATACAAATTTTCAATTAAAGTAGGGTCTTTTTGACAGCATAAGATTAAGATGTTTTTCTCAAAATCACATTTATTTTCTGGAGGAAGGGAAATGTCTCTCTAACAACATTTAGGCATTTTGCTGGGATAAAACTTCTCCATTAAAAAACTGGATTTTGATTGAAAAAAACATGAGTGAAAATGGCAAAAACATGTACATGAATTCTGAACTGAGGGAATTGCAGCAGTAAACTGCAGAGCTGAAGCAATGTAAACCCAAGGTCCTTAACTTACACTTAGCTTGTCACACTGACATCCTGGAGGTTTTCAAATATACCACAGGAGCCAATATGGAGGGGGAAATGCCTTTCCCTCTCCTTTTATCTTAAAACCCAATAAGTCATTACTGGTCCTTCTGATATCAGTGCTGGGAGGAGGCAGAACAAAAACCCTCTTCAAGGGCAGTGTCCAGATCTCCCTGCCACTGCCAAAATCCATTTCTGTCTGTCCTCCCAGCAAGGATCCTCCTTGTCACGCAAAAATCACAGCTTTTTAAACTATCCATGGCATCTACACTGCCATATCCAACCATGGCAGGGATCAGTCATTGATAGCACTGATCTGCTTAATCTCTCTGATAACGCAGAGCAGAGATGTGAGTCAATCCCAAAAACGAAGACAGTTGTCACTGACAGTGAAGCAGTTAAATTTACAGGGTGAAAAGAATATGGGGTGAAAAGCAGAGCAGACTTGCCCATTGAGGAATAGTCCAGGTGGTCATAGGCTATCTGTTCTTTCCCATGTGATGAAGGTTTTTGGCATTATCCAATGTACTGACCCAAACTTATTGTTTAATTTGCTCCATGGAAAGCCCCACTTCCTGCAGACCTAATTCCAGGGCTGCCCATGTCTGCAGTTAGCTCATGTTCAACATGCAACCAAGGAGCCGGAGCATGGGAGGGAACCAAAGTAACTTTGAGGCTAAGCAGGACATATGTGAGTCAACTTAAAGAGCAGTAGGAAAATCTACCACATACTGACCCCTTAAAAATGCTCCAATAGTCAAAGCTGTCCTTGGTTTTCTCCTTACTGATCAGAAAAAGCACTTTTCTCAAACATGGCTGTTTTGCCAGCTTCACAAGGAAGTCATCCTTCCTCTGGGTTGTCCCTTACATGCACACTGAAAGAAACAAGCTATTTATGTTTCAAAAAATGTGGAAGTATGTACATATATGTACCTTGCACAGTATCATCTCCCCTGAATAGGAAGAAGCCCAAGATTGGCCTTATTCCAAATCATGTTGAACACGCCACCTGGAAGGAACAGAGACATCTGGAAAATCATTCCACAGTCTCTGAGGAAATTACAGGAGAAATACCGGATGATTGGAAGAACAGCCCTTTGTGGGATTCTTACTTTATCAGCCAATTTCACTTAGATTTTTTTTCATAAGTAGCATATGTTCAGAACTTTAATAAGAAATCTTTGAGTTCTGGGGGTTTATTTATTTGTTTATTTAATTTTCCTCATTAATGAAAAGAACTTTTAGAAATTTCAGAGGTGGCAGGGCAGAGAGTGAGGAAAACAAAACAAAACAAAGGAAGCAAATCAAACAAATAAAAAAAATCTGATCATTCATAGTTTAGGGTGCAATACTGGAGAGGTTCATTCCCTTGCCTGGAATGTGATGCAGTTTAAATGAGCCCACAAGAAGTCTTAGCATGCCTGGACTGCAGAAGGGAGAATCATTGGTTAGTTCTCCTCAAAATCCTTCAGCAGACAAGCAGAGTTGTTTAAAAAAACAGCAGAGTTGTGTCTGGTAAGAATAAAGGTCTAGGTAAAGCTGAGATTCTGTGTGCCCATGCAAAACATTGACTGCACTGCTGTCTGGGTATGGGGGAATGAGGGAAAGAGAGCACCTCCACATGAGCTGCTCTTCTCACCCATGTGCATTGCCCCTGATGCAGAGCTGCTCTATCCTCATGTTTGCTATCCCCCTTTAGATACGTGGATTTTATACAATAAAGAAACCAAACAAGAAAAAGAGATAGATCACACATCCCACCAAAATTCACACAATACTCACCTACTTAAATCACTTAAGCAGTTCATCCAAAATATCTCTAATGGAATTAGGTATCATCTCTGTTAAAAATATTGCTAAAGATAGATGTGCTATCCCTTCTCAGTTACTTAATTAAATGTGGGGAATTTTTTGGAATTTACTTTAAATGTCGCCTGGAGATAATAGGTAAACTGTACTCTTTCCACAGCTATTGTGAGGTGAATGGCAGAGAAAGTGTTAGCTGAGGTATGTAGATACTTGGGGAAACCAAGCTATATAAAGTATAAGAAAATCACAGGCATCTCCACTTGAGCCTTACATCTGCTCTGCACTTAACGGAAATACAATTTGTGCATTGTGTCTATCCAGCTCACCACAAGATTTAACTAAAATTCCAGCATCTGCTGTTTCTGACTGACTCACAGTGCTGTTCTTGTTTGCATATACTTGTTCCAGTAACCTGAATAAATTTCTCATATGAAGTTCATATTATACCTCTACATCTGTAGTTGAAATCCCACTCAGGGGTGAGAAGTCTAGATCTTTCCGTTGGTAATAGAGTTTGCATGGTTCAGTTTAGCTTTACTCCAAATTTTCAGGTATTTGCTGCCAGGTGAAATGAACTTCAGAGATTCTCACTCAACGAGTTTGGGCTTCTCTTTAAAACTAATGAAAATGAGGGAAAGACTTCCTCTGAGGCCTACATCTAACCCCTCAGCAAAATCAAGCTTACGTTTCCATCTTCAGGTTGTCCATAACTTACACAAACACCTCCTCAAATCTTAACCATGTTCATGGCACAGCTAAGGAACCAGGAGTCATACCCACCCTGAGTACTTTCAGAGGATGCATTTGTACTGGCAGCGAGCACAGGCACCTTCTCTAAGAGATGAGAAGATCCCTTGGACTATATCTCTGCTCACTGCCTGTCATATTCCTTGCAAAGTCTGAAACCTGGAAGAGCAGCCTGTAGGTTGGGACAAATGCTAAGCCCTTTGTGTCAGCCAGCTGCTCACACGGCCTTGGAAAGGGGAGTCTGCTCTGCAGAGCTAAGGAATGGTGACACAGAGGTAGGACCAAGTATTTTGAACAAGTAAAACACACTAAGCTCCTAATTCTATAATAAAATCCAAGGGAAGCATAGGAAAGGATGCCAGCTGAAGTACTTGTCCAAAGTAAGGCTTTCTTGGTGCATAGGAACCCCTCCAGTGCCATGGGTGTGAGCCCATATAAGACAACATCAGCCATTGAGGTGCGCACTCCTTTTGACAAATCTCTTTTCTCTCTTCCCTCTTCCTTGACTTTATCATTCAATTCCTTGTGAAATAATGTGAAAGCATCTGTTATCTCTTTCATTTAATATGCAAATACAGTCCCAAAGGGCTGGCAGAGCACATGTCATTCCTTGCATCCAAAGACAAGAAATGCAGGCTCCTGTCCTCACAGAACAAGTCCTCCATCCTTGCAGGATCCTGCTCACTGTGCATCAGCTGGAAAGATGTTTAAAAAGGAGTCTGAGTGATTTTTGCACATACCTGGTGTGTGGAGGTGGTGGAGGGGCATTGGGGAGCTGTAGACATGCCTCATATCTACATCATGTAGATGTCCCCTGCATTGCTGGATGGAGAGGATAAGTCATCTCCATGGGGCTCAAATGTATGATGTCAAATGTGTTCAGCCCAACAAGCTGTTATGTTTTCTATGAAGTACAGTCATATCTGTCTTGTAGACAAAATTAATAAGAAAAGAACCCCACCCTTCTGTTCTTATTAGCTTTCATGCTAAAGATCACTAAGTATGGAGTGACGAGAAAAAACAAAATTACGGAGTACATCAGCACTTACTCAGATGTATTAGCTAAAGCAAGGAGGGTCTTTGCATTCCCTTTGCCATACTATTACCTCAGATAGTCCTTGGACTTCAGCTCAGTCATTTACTGAGTCCTTGAGACCACAAACTTGTCACCAGCTTATGTGGCTATTCTGCCCCACAGCAGACTGTTTAAAGGAGTCAAGGCTTCACCTGTGTTTGTTATGATTACTATAAATTATCTTTTTATTGTACACTGAAACCCTCAGGCACTGAGCACCTACAAAATCATGTTTCTTTCAGCAGCAGGTGCAGGCTTTCAGTTTCTGAACATCCTCGTACAGCTGAGAAGACAGCTGAGACAGCCATCTGGAGACTGGGGAAGCAGCGTACCTGGTTCTCCAGATCCTCGGCTCTCTCACTGTCTCCATGCCTGACAGAAACAAGTCTTTTCCTCTGCCTGGCAGCACACAGACTTCATGGGTGACATGGCTTGTTCTGCTCAGTGCATTCCCTGCCAGAAATCCAGAGGCAGCCTCTTACAGACACACTGCACTGACCAAAAATGGAGCCAGAAGTCAAGTTTCCCACACTTTAACAAGTAAGCACTTGGTAAATGTGCTTCTTTCTTTGGAAATCAGTACAGACTGATAGCTAAATAGTAATTTATCACTTGATCATTTTTCCTGGCTATAATTGTATTTAATTGAGGGTAATAAGTGCCTATGGGACATTTTAAAACAACCATGTTAATCCTCTATTGACAACATTATAACGTGTCTCCTGTCATCTTGCTGTTTTTGGTGTGCTTTGGGACTAATTTTCCTTCCTCAGTCCTAGCACATAACAGGTGATTGAGGCACAGAGGAATGGGCATGGTGCCCAAGCTAGGCCAGCAGGAAGATGGCAGAGGCACTTTTAAAAGTCAGGAGTTCAGACTTGGTCCGGCACTTTGGTTCCCTAAGATATCTTCTGTTTCTTTCAGTCTGTAACCTGCTTGCCAGTCCCACCAAAGCCAGACACCCAGCCAGGGTAGGAGGAAGATCTCCAGGCAGCAGTATATTTGCTCCCCTCTCCCTCCTTGCACCTGGAAAACTTATTGCAATGAATAGACCAAGACTGTCAGTACTTTTATAGACAGGCCTCCATACCAAGAGGGATTTAATCGTCGCCTGCTCTTCTAGATTGGGCTGATTGGCAAAGGTGGGTAAATCCCTACCCTTTGTTTAACAAGATGGGAAAATGATGGAAAGCAAGAAACGCCCACAGCCCTCCCAGATACGAATGCTCAGGCTGATTCAAGCCCTTTCAAGTGTTTTGTCTCCAATGATTTGCACTTTCCTGCCTCCCAGCCCTTCCCCACATTCCTATTCCCGCTCCCAACTCTGTCTTGCCAAGTTCTTCCACTGCTGTTATTATTTGTGAAGCGTGAGGAGAGTTATGACAAGGGAGGGATGTCATTAAACCACGCCGGGAGGAGATGTCAGCCGCCATGCAAACATCTTCCTGACACTCCACTTTCAAACGATTTCAGAAACTGCACTCAGATGATTTCAGGTTGAGTAAGCCTGTCAACTTGGATGGACGACACGCGTTGCTTTGGTGCTGGAGACAGCTCCGGAGCCCCTCAGCCGGCTGTTGCACACACGCGTACACAGCCCCGTCCCCACACACACAGCTGCACATCATTATTTTTATGCCACTCCAAGACAGATATCCTTGAATGCCGCTGGAAGCGTCAAACTTTCACTGCAAGAGAAAGCTTTAACATTTAGAGGGTTCTTGTGTAATGCAAATGAACCAGAAAGGTAGGAAGGCATCCCAAATGCCACTCAATGCATTTATAAAAAGATAAGGTGACTTTGTCCTACCGTACCATATCACTTCATTACCAAGTGTCAGCAAAGAGCCTGGCAGCTCGATTGGTTGATGAAATCACATGACCCAAGTGTTATCTTGCAAAAACACATTAAATTACTAAGCTTGAACAGCAAAGAAGTATAAATACCTGTACAGTTTATTCCCATCAACCAAAAAAAAGACTATGTATCTCTTTATTTCCTCTCTTTTTTTCCTCCCATTGGGGGGAAGAAAAAGTAATTCCCTATCTAATTTATAATTCAAGATATTTTGCTATGTAATGTATTTATATTACTTTCTTCAATATCTAATTTAAGTGCTTTGTTTATGCATTATTCATTTGATCTTTGTTTTCCATCCTTATTGTTAACTTCCAATGCAATTTTAATGGGCTCATGGTCAGAGATCGGGATGGCAGACTCTTTGATGCCGCGTTAACTCACTGACAAAAAGGCAGTGAGAAAATGTGAGTTAGGAAGACTTTAAAGCCATCATTTCTGATCCAGATCTGAGCTGTACCTTGGTAGTACGTGCCTAATTTTCACAGGGGCAGATTTCCTGGCTTTGCTGTGATAGTCAGTTAGGTGTTTGGGTGTCATACTACCAGCAAGCAAGAAGAAAAATGTAATTGCTTCAGCTTCTGCAGAAGTGGGACATTAGGCAGTGCCTGCTGAAGTCTGTGGAAATAAGGCATTCTGGTGCTCTTCAACCTTTCAACATCTCTGCTGAATCACTCACACAAGTAAACAGAGGTGAAGGTGATGGATGTGGCATGTTAGATAGGAAAATGGGTTGGTGTTCAAGGTTTTCTGTCTCAGGTGCAGGGACGACCCAAGGAACGAGGCAGATGCAGGCACGCAGCAGGTCAAGGGAAGGCTTCTACTACTTTATTCTATAAATCTGACTCCATATATACATTTTTACAAAAAGCCAGAGATTGGCTACACAGGTTGCCACCTCTTGACCTGGATGGTGAACACCACCATCCATCACATTTCTCCACCCATAGCAGAAAAATGTAAACAATAGATAAATGCTAAAAATACATATTGTTTTTGTGAAGCTGCATGAGAAATTCCAGTTCAAGAGTATAAACAACAAAAAGGCTTTTGCATCAGGGCGACAGCTTTCTAGTACCTAGGATGGTAGTGCACAACCAGGAGTGTACACTAGACTCAAGCAACTCTCTGCTCTGGAGTCTGTTACTCAACCATAGGACAGCACAGTTTGCCTTTTGCCTGAGCAGGTACCAGGTATGGCCTTTTAATTCAAGGCATTGGGTTTCATATGGGCCTCCACCTCTTGAAAGTCTCCTGGGCAGAAATTTTGTTGTGCAGTCACTCATTGAACTCACAGTTAAGCTGTCTTCCACAAGCTCTTCCACAATTTTTTCCACAAAATTCAGCATTTCTCTTTCAGCTGAAATATTGCAGCCCAGCCCCACTGAGATATGAAACACTCAGGTTCACTGCTCACTTGAGCCAAAAGCTTACTTTCATTTTTACTCTTTTCTTCTCAGCTTTGATCTCAACAAAGAGGTTTTGCAGCAGACAAGGAGTTAATAACAGTGTAGGAACTGTAATTCAGTCTAGGAAAATAATGTATGGATATTCTTGGCATTTCTGGATATCGGCACAGCTGTAGCACTGTCCCACCCATGAACAAATGTTCTTGGCCAAGACACAGCCTCTCACAGACCATTAAAGGGCTTCTGTGGTAAGGAGCACACGCAGCAAACAATGCTAACCTGAGTTTATAACTGCTGCCCACTGAAAGTTGGCATGGACAGGTAGTGGAAGTATTAAGTGATAGAAGACACAGAGCATTGAAAGTGACAGGCAGCAGATGTAAATAGAGGTAATTTCGTGCAATAACCTACCAAATTCCATTTTAATGAACTTAGCTCTCCAGTCTCCACAAGATGAGACATTACTAGACAAGAGAGAATGAGAGGGAGGTCCAAAAATAGTGTAGTAAAGAAAGAGGCTGATAAAAAGTTGCAGCAGTAATCCCGCAGAGAGCAGAGCTCTGGGAGTAAACCCACCTGCCAGCTTTAGTTTGCACCCATGAGGGGAACAGTGGTAGCACCAAGGATGCCTAGGGAAGAATCTGTACTCACAGAGTGATGGAAGGAAAGACATGAGGAGTAAATTATGCTTTGCACATTCCAACAAGAAACCTGGCAGCTGATGGTGGAAATAAGGGAGATTTGTGGGATCGATGTTTGTCTGGGACCAGTGTGCCATTGACTTCCTTCTTTCCTTTGTTTTGCACATTTATTCCCCTTGAATTAACTCATGGAAGAGGAACAGATGCCATCAGGATTGAAAACAGCACTTTCATTAGCTTGAAACTAGTGTTTGAATGGAGGATGTCAGCATTTCCTCTGAATTGTACAAATCAGTGGCATTGTAACAGGGCTATTGTTTATAGATGATTTTTTTTTTATTAGAGATTCTTAAGGTCAGTTGCTGACAAATGTTTTTCAGAAAAATTGGGGACCATTTTTGGAATTATCTCTCATTTTCAAAAGCTGGAAATAATATCTGCCAAGTGTTCTGGATTTTCATGTTGAAATAAATCTCCATGTTTTCTGGAGCAGAAATTCCTGATTTTGGTTCCCTTTCCCTCACGTTTGACTGACAGCCATTGACACACTGTTGTGAATCAAGAGTTGCTGTCTATCTGAACTCAATGGCCTCAGACTTTCCCCTAGATGATTCATGTTATTTAAATGATCAGAAATCTATAAATCTCAGAATGGAAAAGTGCAAAAATGGCGTCTTCATTATTCTTCTGATTCTTTTTTTTTCATCAAGGATGTAAGAGTCAGTTTTTCATTTGTAGTTGCTGTTTCTGATTCAACATTCTTATCCTCAAAGTTTGAAATTCCTTCACATCAGTCTTTGCATGTGGTTAGAAGAGATGACCATCTCAGGAAATATTTTTGCACAAAATGCATCAAATGGAAATAAAATATCCTCATGTAAACTCTTGCTAGCTACTTTAGAACCACATTGGCAAGTTTATTTCTGAACACAGGAAAGAAGCACAGTATAGCTGATGGGCTTACTGTGGGGGAAAAAACAAACAAAATGAAAACATCAGTGAAAATATTACCCTTGTCTGTAGAAAATGGAATTTTAACTGATTTTCTATCTGTTGTAAAATCAACTCCTTTAATAAGGCCACACTCTTTCAAAATCTAGACAGCACTGGAAATCAAATTTCCTATCTCAAAATAGTTTTGATGGGGAATGTTTAACCTGCCCTGAAACAGCAAGTGTGATGAGATGGCTGTCACAGTCAAACCCCTGGTTGTGCTTGGTCATTCTTAAAAGCTGCTAATGGCAATGAAGAACAGTCCTATGCTTGACTGTGTAAAAATGTAATAATCATCAGAGGCTCCATGTGTGAACAGAAAAGGGATTTCTTCCCTTTCCCCATGGATCTGGTCCCTTCTCAGGGTTCAAAAGAATTTGAATGTATGGTGGGGAAATATCTTTTTAGCATGGAAGAAGGAGTAAAGGGGGGAACAAAAAGAGACAGAAAAGGAAAAGAAAATTCTATTTGATTAGCTTCTTAGCATCAGTTGGATGTGACAACTCTTTGAATATGGATGAAGTCTACCAGAGGGATCATCTGCCAGCAGTAGTTGTTACCAAGGAAGTAAGTGATGCTGGAGGTCGGAGGGCATCTGTCTCACCAGCTAATGAAAGAATTGTGGGAGACACAGCTTTTCTATCTGATTAGTATAAGGGCTGTAATTCCTGTCCTTCCCACCCCTACACCTTCTCTGCTCTCTCTTTTAAAATTATTCTGAGGCTATTGTTGTTATTGAAAGTAGTATGTGAAAGAGACTGTCCTAGGAAGAGCTTTGCCTCTCTTAAGTGATACTTTGGCCAACAGCTTTTGCCAATCTCATCATTCCACACAGATTCTGGAAGGGAAAAGCAACTATTTTCTTTAATCTCTGCCACTTTTTTATTTTCTTCCCTCATGCTGGGAGCTGAAAGTGACCCTTGATTTTCAAGGGGTAGAAATGCAGTTGTTGGAAGGGACAGATTAAGCAGGAATATATATATGGAGGTGGGAGTGTTAGAAGAAATAACTCAGGAATGCTTTATCAGTAAGGCAACAAAGAAAAAGAAAGATTTTCGATAATCACAGGCTATTGCTTCAACCCACTTTTCTCACCCAATTTACTGCAGAGATAACCTAAATAATCATGTAGTTAGTCCTCCTTTTAGGTGTCCTGAGAACTCTAACCTCATCCTTCCAAAAATCCCACAGACGAAACAGACCTTTAGGCAGGGCCATGGACACAGACCAAAAACTGGCAATTTGAGGATAAAGTCTCTGAAAGTCTGATTTGGAAGCAGATTTAGGCATGCAGCATCGTACACTAACCAGTGCATTGCAAACACGGGAAGACAGAACATATAAAGAAAAAGGTGCAGAAAAGAAAATAGACAAGGGAGTTTTAGGAATCACTCTGTGTTTTCCAAGGCAAGACACAAAGCAGAGCCTTCTCATTCCCAGGCAGAAGGTCCCTCTGGTTATCCCAATGTCTGTCACCCTGTGGCTCGGACTTTCCCTTACCTGTAAATCTGTTACAGAAGCTCATCATGGCTTAAATCAGTAAGTTTCGAGACAGCTTTGGTGGTTTTCAAGAGCAAATAATTTGGCCCATGCATTACACAGACAGACCAAAGATTTTGCTTGACCTCTCTAAAGCAGTACTGGTCTGATCTTCTTATTTATTTACCAAGTAAATGCCAGTCAGTAAATTTAAGATGTTGTCAGAGAGTATGAATCTACACACAGGTCTTTCATAGCCAGAATCAGGTTTCACAGAATTTAATTAATGCTGAGAAAAAGACATTTTCCCTTCTACTAGCAGAGAAAAGAGAGATGGAGTCTGGAACTTCTTCATTGTTGAGCTATCACTCAAAAACTTTGCTACACCATCAATCGATACCAAGCAATTGGGAAAAGATGGATATAGCGAGGCAGCTACTCCCATGATAACACCCAAACATGGATAGTTATACGAGGTTGCAGTGAAGGACACATCTATACCAAGGCACTGTGATTGAAGTGTCCTACTTCAGATCACTGTGTAAAGCACAGAGAAATGCCTAAAAACCCCTGCCCTAAACAAGGTCCTCCAAAAGTTTTTCACTGCTGTTCTGTTGAGGGCAGATATAAGTTAATTTTCAGGTGTAATATCTAAGTGGCTCACACTTTCAAAGATATTTATTAGCAGAATTTACTAAAAGAATTTACACTCCATTGGTGTGAAAGCTTTAACTTGCCACCTGAGAGAAACAAACACTGGGTCATGACTATAGATTGCATTTTTAAGTGGAATTCATCTTTTGTACATGTACATATATATATGTATTTTCCCTCTTTTCAGTGTGTTTTCTTGTGTACATGTGGATGGTAGGAAGAAGGAACATTCCCCTTTTTACTGTGCATTTTAAAATCTTGATAATATTAAAAGAATGAAGATGAGTTCAGCAGAGATGTGACACAGCTAATAGTGTTTCTTCTACAGAGTGAGTATCTGCAATTTCAAATAAATTGTGCACTATTGTGCGTATTTGCTGCCTCTGCCCGTAGGCACTCAGTCTGAAATTAGAAGTATTTACTTTCATGTGTGGTTGCACAGCCAGCTTTAGGGAAACCGTGGCCCTGTTAGGTTCTGCATAATCCTGTTAGCATCCTGAACAGCTTTAAGGAACAAACTCACTTTTAAACTAGTTGGTCAGGTTTAATGTTCCCTAAATTTACTCACATCTAAGACATCTAATTAAAATGCAGATCCTTCGAAGAATCTTTCCAAGTCAGTCAAGACTTGCAATATAGAACATGGAGGGAAAAGTGCTTTTTTAGGGGAAATATGATTTGGCTGAAAGCAGATTACTATGAGGACAGTTGTGCCCTCGACTTAGCAGAACAGATCCCTGTTAAGTACAGAAGAAAGACAAGGGTGGTTATCTCAGATAGAGGCATGTCTTGTAGTAAACACATTTCTCCAAATGGATCCCACCCTTTCAAACACAAAACTCTAAATCTGCATATTATTGAAATCAATATTTAGTTTTCTTTTCAGACATAGTCAAAATCCTCACTTGTTCAGATTACAAGTGAGGAAGGATTTTGTACAAATAGTTTATTCACTAGGGAATGGAAATATATGCATGGTCCTATCAAATTATAAGATATCGCAATCAGTTTACTTGTTTGAAAATGTGAAAAATTTTGCTGATGAGGTATTTTTTAAACAAAGCTATTTCTTTTTCTTTTCTCAATTTCCTTTATTAATCTACTTGCTTTTAATGAAAAGGGAACAAAACAACAAAATGAAAAGTTGTTACATTTTGGGTCAGGAGAGACACTCTTTTAAACTGTAATTATCATTATTATTATTATTATTATTTTGTTGATGTGCACTTTGGACAGTAAAGTAAGGAGTATTCAGACAGATATCATTCTATGTGTATGATTGCCAGCACCTACCCACAGACCTGGGGAAGAGCTGCCCAGGGCAGCCTTTGAGGATAGTGAAGGTCAGGGGTGTGCAAGGTCTGAGAAGTCAGGATTAAACAGATATATTAGATACTATATTTAGACTGGATATTAGGAAAAATGTCTTCATTGAAACCGTGAATAGGCATTGGAACAACCAACCCAGGACAGTGATACAATACTATCCTTGGAAGTGTTCAAAAGTTGTGTAGATGTGGCCCTTGGGGGACATGGCTGGGTGGTTATGAGTTAACAGTTGGACTGGATGATCTGCGAGGTCTTTTCCAACCTAAATGATTCTGTGAACCTGTATGGATCCTACGCTCATTTATGTAGCTATAAATGAAAGGAAAAGCCACTCCCTGGGCAGCTTTAGGTATCGGTTTCCTTCCCCATACAAAGATGCAGTTTGCCACAGCAGATGGGACAAGTGATCCATCCTGTCAGGTACAGTGCCTCCAGCAGTGGCCTGTGCCTGGTGTGTGTGTGCCCAGCATGGTGCTGAATAGAAAGGACGAATTTCTCCTCAGGCCCCGCAGCACTGACCTGGTGTACCATTAACGTACACAAAGACACATGCTCTGACCAAATCTTGGGCTGTTGTAGGTCGTCTTTGCACCTGCAGAGTCAAGACAGCCCCTTAGGTGATGTCTGGGCGCAACACATGCATGAAGTCAGGGAGTTACAGAGACAAAAGGCATCTGTGGGGACTGGAACATGGCCTGAAGGAAAGGCCTGAAGCAGAGGACAGCCCAGGCACAGGACATCTCCCTCCACCACAGCCTGATTATCATTCATAGCAGGAGAGCTTGACATAGAGGGTGAGCCCAATACTGATTTAGATTGTCTAAGGCACTATCTCTCTGCTTTATATGTTAGGACAATTGAAATATGTGGGTACTGCCAGTTGTTTCTAGCAAATGAAACCCACCTGTATGTGAACCCTTACCTGATTTTGAAGAGAAAAATCTTCAAAATTTTCTCCCGGGGACTCATGTAGGTGTCAGGTAGAGCACCAGAGAGGGAAAGGAGATGGACCATGTCAATCCTGCCCAAACCCTCAGAATCCAGTACCAGGCCCAGCTGTGGCAGGCTGGGAGCACATGTTTGTCTTGAATATTCATTATGAAAGCCTTGTTAGGAACCCCTTGATCTCATGAGGAATGGGAGCAGCCAGGGAAAAGTTTGAAGAAGAGAGAATCACTGAATCTCCTGAGTTGGAAGGGAGCCATGAGGATCATGGAGTCTGTCTCCTGTCCCTGCACAGAATAGTGGAAGGAGATTGGAGATTCAGATCTCCTAGGTGAGGAAGTAGGGTGAATGTATTAGGAAATGCTTCCTTGGTCATTTTATCAGAGACCTAAATTAGTGGCATTTTCTGAAAATATTTTTAAAAGGTGTTTGAAAAAAAAAGGAAGGAAAGCTCGCCATTTAGCAGTTCAGCTCCAGACCTCCATAACACTTTCAAATGAAGGCATTATCACAGAGTATTTTATTCCCAGAGACACTCTTGAGCTTGAGCAGAGGGGATTTGCATCTGTAAAAAGGACAGAGAAGGAGACAGCAAGGCTTAGCCTTTGTATCCATAGCCAGAGTTGGAGGAGGGGAAAGCCCAAGGAAGGGGGTGTTTGACCCTCACCTGGGTAGCAAAGAGATGGGAGACAAAAACATTTTACTCCAACAGGCCCACCTCCTTTTTATTCCCCCAACTCTAGCAGAGAAATCAGAGCTGCAATCTCCTGTTGTCAAGGGGTAATACATAAATAAATAAAGGCCCAGATAAGATAACAACAGCCACAACAACAACAAAACATGTAGCAGCATCAGGGGCAGGAAGGATCAGCATCTACTTTAATTAAAAATCTGCCTTCATTGATTTTTTTTTAAAAGGAACACATTTGTAGGGATATGAAGAAAATGCTTCCACTCCATCTTAGTTCAATGAGTGGTGTACATCCGCTGTTAGCTACAAATAAGCCTTTGATCATTTTACTGCTGTCTGTAAAAAAATAACTTTCCTGTGTATTTTTCTTTTTTTTTTTTTCCTTTAAGTTGGGAGCTTAAAAGAGGGGAGTGGCAATAGACAGATCTACTTGGGAAATCTCTGAATGAGGGTGGGGGAGAGAGCAAGGAGAGGAGAAATGAGACTAAATACACAAAGCTGCATCTAGCAAGGAGGGATCAGCTTGTCAGAACCCAGGGGCTGAAACAACCAACTGTACCAGCCTCAGCTCAGAAAACCCAAAATACTGTGCCTGCTGTTCCAAACTGCCTACACTCGTCTCCAAACATAACAATTAGAAGCATGTTGGTGATTAAAATTGCAGGAAAGCATGAATTTGGGTCCAAACTTAACTGGAGTGCTTCATTGTGCTCACCCTCAGAGGAAAACTGAGGGATGAGGGAGGAGGAAGTGTGGGAAATGCTGGTCCACGTGTGGGTGGGACATGCAGGACAGAGTTTTCCTTGCCAGAGATGGCATTTAGGACTGCAAAGCCAAACACGTGAAGATGGAGGTGGGCAGCAGAGAGCTGCCCTCCTTCCCAGAGAGAGAGCCTTGGTGGATGCAGTGTGGGTCTCACCTCTGCTGCCAACTTGAACAGTATTTGTGTGGAAATCACTCATGTTCCCCACTGTAAGATGAGCTTAAGACCACTTTGCCTGCCTCCCAGGGCTCCCTGAGGGTAAGCAGATTAAAAGTTTGGAAGCATATGGGCACCACAGCAGTGAAGAGCACAGGGCAGCATGGCACCGCTGGGGCTTGGGGGCTGCAGAGCCGATTGTAGCCACCAGGGTTGGGTCCTGCTGCCTTCATGTGTCACATAAGTATGAGAAGCCATTGCAGGTAGTTGCACTAAGTCAAAGTAGGCTCATTGCCTGGTCAACAAGGGATTTTAATGCAGCTTCTATCCGCCTCCCTCCTCTTGCCCCAGTAACAGCAGCTGGCTTAGCACAATGGGGCTCTCTGCTGCTTTGTGCAAAATCCCTTCCCATCTTCCTGATAGCATCAGTGACCCATCCTTGGGCTGGCCATGCTCCCTTATGGAAAGGGGAGGGAGGAAAAAAGCCCAGTTTTTCCTAAGGGGCTGAGTAGTTTGGAGCTGGCCTTGGTGGGAATGCAAGGGGAGCAGTCAAGAGGCAGGAGGGGATAATGTGGGGAAGCTCTGCTGGGCACTGCGTGGTAACACAAACTGCTCCAAGATCCCAGTGAGTAGATATCTCCCTTTTGGCTGTGGGTGTCTTTTTGCACAATCTCTGAGAGGTATTTCTCCACAGTTGTACATCATCCTGACTGTCAGCCCATGACTTCCCAAGGGTTTGGGAGGTGCAGGGAGTAGGACGTGGTGTGTCACCAAAAAGTTGCAGCTTCCTACTTTCAAACTGTCTGCCTTGGAGCTCAGTTTCTTCCAGTGGTTGCTGCCAAGGAGAGAAGCAGGAGGGTTTTTCTGTCCCCAGGGGCACCGTGGTATGGGGCACACATCACAGGGGCAGATCACTGGATCTTGCACCTTTGTGGCCTCACCTCTGCTGGCTCTGCACAGCCCATTCACAGGCAGCAGTGACAGCATGAGAGGGTCCCTGCATGTGCATGTGTACCCACTGTACTAATACATATGTATGTGTATTTTTACATATCTGTTCTATAGGGCTCAGCAACATCAAAAGGAACCTGGATAATCAGAGCAGAAGATATAAAAGATCAAACAGAATATCTTTTAAACAGATCTGAGAAGCTTAATTTTCATCCAATGTTACTGCAGGAGCCTTTCCTTCTTTTTTTTTTTCTCCCTCTCTCCATTTTTTTCCCACTTCCATGAGTTTCTTTGATCTGTTTTGATGTCTTTTTCAGCTCCTCTTTCAAAAAAACTCTTTTAAAACCTTTTTTTTTTTCTGCTTTCCCTTTCCCCGAAAGTCATGGAGGCTTCTAAGAGTAAGAAACTAGCTATATGAAGCATCTCCCCACACACTTCCCTCCTCACAACGCACATGCACTCCACAGTCCCTGTTTTGCTCAGAAACCTCTGACTCCAGGGCAGAGGGATGAAATTAAAACTGCACTGAGTGAAATGTTATTTCCTTCATGTCAAGGGTTTTCAACTCGATCACTTTTGAGTCTTGTTCAAGATTTGAATTGGACTACATTTGTGGCAAAAGCTGTTCCCTCAGTTGTATGTCTTGCAAAAGGCCAACTTCACAGACAGAAACCCAGCAGTCTTCATTTCAGACCTGTGCTATCAGTTCGCATTGACAAGGATGTGAGTGTAGGGTCAGGTTATCTCAGTTTTCCCTTTGATTTCCTTAAGGCCTGGACAAAGTTACTTAACTTTTCAGCCTAACTAATGAAGAAATTACTAACTTCTGCAAACTGCTATGCCTATAGGCAACAAGGAAAAATTAAACTTCACCCATGGATGAAAGTCACCAAATAAGAAATACTCTCTTCACAGCCCTATGGCAAATATTTCACTCTGGTTAGGGACACAACAGAACATCTCCTCACAGCTCCTCCAGGTGATTTGAGCTCTGGCATCCTTTCAAAACCCTGCAGTACCAAGCTCCCACATACAGCACTGCCCCATTCCATGCTCAGATGTACCACCTCAACCTTGACACACTGGCATTATATCCCAGCAGTCCTCCACAGGTCATCTGGCCACATGTGGGGCAGCTGACTCTCCCCATGTGCTTCCAACAGCCTCAACTCTCCCAGCTGCCTATCCCATTCCTGGTTTTGTTCCTCTTTCTGTAGCAGACACACTTTCAAAAAGCCCTTCTCCAGTAAAAGACGCTCCTCTCACCAGCACTTCAGAGCTGGCTCTCCACAGCAGGCGCCACGCCCAGGCAAGAGTTAAACAATATCAGGTGAGTGAAGTCATGTGAATATATGTGGCAGGGCACTGCAGGGGATAGCTGTCTGCTAGGCAGAGGGCAGATGAAGCCAAAGCTCTTTTCATGCTAGCCTTAAGCAGGCTGCAAGCAACTTCTCAGGATGCCAAGGCTCACATTCCTGCATTAAGGCTCTCCCTCCCTCAACAGCTAGTGCCAGAGCAGTAGGAATG
This sequence comes from Trochalopteron elliotii, assembly GCA_024734555.1. Lineage (NCBI taxonomy): Eukaryota > Metazoa > Chordata > Aves > Passeriformes > Leiothrichidae > Trochalopteron > Trochalopteron elliotii. Next base: position 1,444,711 of record JANPWX010020040.1, read on the forward strand.
CTGGTCCTGTTCTTCTAATTAATATGATTTCGATCTCTCAGAGTGTCCTCAGAGCCCAGATAAAATGTAGAAAGTGTAAATACTGTACAGAGACATACAGACTCACAAGACTGCCTCATCTTTCTAGCCGAGTTAGCCTTTCTTCCAGCAAGCAGATGAGCTCAGAGGAATGGGAAAAAAAAAATCCTGAGCTATTACATCAGAAGTTTTGTGTGAAACCAAAACTGCCCTGCAGATTGGAAATCTATTTTCAGTCATTCCAGTTCCTTTCAAAATACTAATAATAATAATTATTGAAGTTCTGAGGCCTTTCAAGTAATTTTTATCCACCAGCCTCCTCTGAAGTACAAAGCCAGCTCATGCCTGTCAGGCCAGCTGGGCTGAGCTCAATCTGAGACACAGGGTGCCAGAAATTTAATCCTGAATTTCCCAAATCTAATCGAAATGGCACAAGCCATGATTAATAATTCACTACTTTATTACTGATACGATGCCTCGGACTATCACAGCGTCTGAATAATTGATTTGCCAAGAGGGGCCACATGTCCTTTCCTAAAGCAGAGAAAGTTTGACCAGAGAGTTGCTATGTAAAGCTGGCTAAATGTTTTTAAATAGTTTGAGACTAGATCTCTGACATTCACTTGGTGTCTAAGGACAAGCTGGGAAGAGGCAGACAGGAAGTTTTATACCATCCTCCACGGTACAGATCAGTCTGTACACACTCCAAAAGCAAAGGGAAAGAAAGGTTAGAATGGACTGGAAGAGAAGGAAATTAAGTTACCAGAAGAAAGAATCCTTATCCTACAAAGTATGCATAGTATGAATATTAGCTGTCTTTAGATTTGATTCATTAGGTCTGTGTCCCCTTTCTTCCACACTGACCCTTGCTTTGATGGCTCAGATCCATTGAGTCTAAGGGATGGTGAATGTCCATAGAAGACCTGAGCAAAATTTGGTGTAACACAGCCTCACTTTGTATTTTCTTATCTTGGAAGGCTGACTAAATTCTGGGTGACAGTCCTACTGTGCTTTAGGATTAGAGGCAAATTTGGGCTAGAAATGGTGTTTCAAAGTTCTCCAGAACTGACAGTCCCATATCTGGGCCTTGAAAATGCCTAGAGCCAGTATTTCAGTTTGAACAGTAAACAAAATTTCCTTGTCCCATAAAACTAGACCTCAATTTTCCTATTTGTGAAATAGAGATATTCCTGTGGATGGACAGGAACTCGGAGTACTTTAAACCACTGCTATTATCTCGACTGGTGCGGGATGGTGTCAGTACCATGCAAGTAGAGTTCTGAAGAATCAGAGGGACTTTGGTGAAGGCAAACTGTCGCCCTGCATTTAGAAAAAATATTATCTGAACTCTTTATCTCCTGCCATATATGCAGGGTGACAGGTCTAACAGAAAGCAATCCCATCTACATGCAGTTTTGTTAAAATTTTCAGACCAAATGGCCACCTCTGGCACTTTCAGGGAGCAAAACACAATAAAACAAAAAATTTAACTGCTAGCTGAAAAAGCAGTCCTCTGCCTTTTTTCTTCTCCACTTTATTTTAATACAGAGTTTTGTACTTATAAAACAAGTCACCTACTGAGCTAGTAGCAAAGGGGTTAACATAATTGGGGCTGTTTTCTCCCCTTCTTCACTTTGCCTTTGGTAGTTAAATCGAAAGCAAGTGGTACTGCCTTATTACTATCATTGTGCTGAGATATTGCATTAAAGGAGTTTAGGGTTTCAAATTGAATGTCAAATATAATATCACAGTGGAAACTTGAAGTGCACAGCTGAGCTGCTCAGCTCCGGAGGGTTAATGCTGCACGCCCGCCTGCCCAATAGCACTGCAAGCCACTGATGTCCATTTCAGCCCACTGAGTTACCTTCAGATGCTCACCACGGCTTGCAGGCAGAAGAAGGGGGCCCTGATGGATGTCAGGCAGCTGCAGATGGAGAGAAAGAGAGTTCAGTGTAACAAATTGATTGCTGGGGAATTGATGGGAGTTCTGTATTGCCTCAGCTGTAGCAGCCGATCATAACTAATCAACCCTTTGTCACTTCAGACTGGAGCAGTGTCATGCTTGGACCAGGGATAGGGAGAATGTCTTTCATTTTCTGTGGTAGAAAAGTTCCTTGTTGGAAAAGAACCGTGGCCATTGCCATATGATTTTTCTACCTCAGTGCTTAGAAGCTGAATAGTTCAGGTTTAGAATCATTTTCTAGGTGCACAGACAAAATATTGCAATGCGTTCCTCTGATTCTGGGTTTTTTTTCCACTTTCTTGGTCTGACTTATCCTTTTTCTGCAGGGAACATTAATGAAGAATGCTGTATGATAGAAAAAATACACAGTACCACATACAGGCTTAATATTGGAAACATGTTTTTATCCTCTTGTTAATGTGAACTAAAGTGTATTAAATCAAATCATTAAGAAAAGCAGACTAGACCTATTCACAGCTTGGAGGAATCCATATGTAGCCCAGAGAACAAATTCCTATTGAAGCAAATTTTGATTCAGTGCAATGAGTTGTCACAGTAATGAGTTATTGGGGTAAATACTTTACTCTGGTACCTTTTCTTAAGTGGTTGGAGGACTGCCAGTGTTGTTCATCTTTCCAGCCTCACTGACATCACTGCAGTTATGCCCTCCTTATACCAAAACAAGAGCTGTTTAGAAAACTGACTTGACATTGCAAAATTGTTTTTCAAGTGCTGTGAAAATCTTGGACTTAAGATTTAGATAATCTTAGACTTAACTTATGATTTTAGTCTTCTGAAAAAATTTGAAACTGCCCTGAAAATCTTGTTCATAGTCTTTGTGCATGATCAGTTTGAGGATCAAGAAAATTCTCTTCTCATCATCCTTCTCTCCCTGTTTTCCTTATAAATCGTCCCTGAGAATAACCCATGGATGACTAAAAGGTACCTCATTTTCTGATTCCCTAAAGGACTATGTCCTGGGATGTCAGGCCCAGTCTCAAACTAGCATCTGAGACTGCCCAGAGGGACTGGTTCACCATTTAATGTGGGCAGGAGCTCATTATTTTCTTCTCCTGATAGCTTAGGTGGGTAATGCAGAGCACATCCCACCCACCACATCACTCCAGTGAACGAAAATGCCTGCTGTGCCTGTGCATAACTTGCAGAGAGGAAAAGGGAAGCTTCATCTCTCCAAATTCACTGTTCAGCAAAGAAGTTACATGTGTCCATGCAGGTCTCTGCTCTGCAGAGAACTGTGACACATGCTGAATTTCATATGTATGTAACTTCATGCACAACTTTAGGACAAGCTTAAAGTCACCTGCATGTATCAGTGCTTTGCTGAACAGGAATGGATCAAGCCAGACTTATCTTTGGAAGAAGCATTGCTAATTACCAAACAGTACTTTTGCACTTGGCATCATCTTTTGATTATAAAAATATCTAGAACCAATTATGAAAATAAAGTCCACTCGTCACATGAATTGTGGTATATGCACCGTTGACTCACTGAAAATTAAAAGAGAATTTTGTCAGTGTAAATGTCTGAAAGAGATAAACCATCCCCAAAGCAGGGGAAATGTAGAGCTATAGAGCAAGTCTGCTGAGAGTGAGAACATCTCATGTAGGAAAGTCTTGGATCTACTCCACAAGTGTGATACAGATTTTTCCCTTTCATTACTCAACACCCTAGGAGTACAATGAAGAAAGATGGTAACTCTGGTTGATGCTGTGTCTTTGTGTTTGTTTACTGTGTTGCACATTGACTTGTAAAAGATTAAAAAGAAAAGAAACTTAAAAACCTGCAGGGTTAAGTTAGAATTTTATAGCCCTGTTGGGAAATAACATGGCAGGAGCAGCAGGTTCATCCTACAGATGCATTATATTTTGTGACAAACTCTGGTGCATGCAGAACATCCATCAATCATTGAGATCATTTTCCATCTCATCAAATATGCAAATTAAATCAGAAAATCTATGTTCAAATAACGCTAAGGGCCTGACATAAACCCAAGAAAGTGAGGCAGCTTGGAGCGAAGGTTGAAATCCTACCTTCCCTCTGCCCTGCCATGCACCAGCTTTTCAGGAGACAGGCTGCGCATGACTGCCATGGCAAAGCAGTCTTTTTGTTCCTGCCAGGAGCTCCAGGATCAGCAAACCATGCCATGGCTGCTAACAGGAGCCTGAGGAACAGACCTTCGTATTCCTTTGGCTGATATTCAAAATCCATTCTTTCCAGACTGACTAGGGCCAGGACCTACCTGAGGTGGTTGTGAGGGTGTTCTATGGCCTGTAGCACCATGGCCCTGAATACTGTGATGCTGATGGACAGGCTGGGCTATGAGCCACTCACTGCATGTGTTGTAGGGTGGAGGGAGAAGTCTCAGCTTGCAGTGGCTGAGTTCATCTCCCATCTCCTATCTTCCGTCTCCCAAACAAGTGTCAGCATGAAGAAACTTCTCCTATGGCAGTCCTGCACCTCTCACATGACTTAGTCCTACTTTTCTAGTTTTTCTCTCCTATGACTTAATGAACTTACTAAGACTTAATGAACAGAGCCACATCTGGAGAGAGAAACCCATCGCTTTTGAAAGAGTGGCATGGGGCTCACACAGGTGGCAGATGTTGCCCATGTGAAGATATTGTCATTCTCCCTGCAGATCTTCCTCAAAGGCAGAGCAGGATAGCATGAGTTAAACACCTCAAAGCTCAAAGTGACAAGAATGACAGTGGATAAGACATTTGTTAGCTTTTCAGGGCTTTAGAGCAATCTTGCAATCAAAACTGCTGTCGTCTCATTGATGCCTTGTTGTCACCATGAAGCCTTGAGGAACTGCAAACATCAATGCAGATAATGTAACGCAACTGCTAAGTCATGGAATAAGGAAGACTCTCCAACATGCTGGTTATTTATTACTATTATTATTGTTATATAATAATAATAATAACAACAAAAACCACCACCACCTGCACAGTGGTGGGCTTCATCTTCTTCTATTTCATTTACTTGAAAATCAAGGCAGTCATTCCTTTGACTATGTGTATCTGCAGGGTATACATCTGTACCAGAGCAAATATCTCTTGCTGCCTCAGTAATCAACAGGGAGTTAAGCAATATGGTCAGTCGAGTTCGATCAAGGTTTATTTCAGCTCAAAGTAAGTCCCCATCATTCAGTCACAGAATTTTTTCCTGCATAATACTGACTGCATTGATGATATCTCAGTTCCTGTCAGGACATCTGGGCACCATTTGGACAATGCCTCAAACATTCACACCTACACTATAAAACCTGCACTCAGCTGGGATCCATTTCATTATTGTTCCAGGTCTGAAGCACCTAGTTTTAAACAGTTCCAGAGTTACATAATAGTAAAGAGAGGGCAAGTCAGTGATTGTGGGATCCCTTTGTTTCTGCAGCACTCTACTCTTGAAACTTTCTCAATTACTCTGTTATTTCTCAATAACAGAGTGATGCCTTCCTAGCTGGTATATAGAGCAGTTTTGCTGCATGAGGAGTCAAATGAAAATGTACAGAGAAGTAAATGCTTTCCAGTCAAAGAGAAAAGATTTGTAGACAGAAGGAAAAAAAAAAACAATGTAGTTCCCTTGCCAAAGGACAAAATGCTTTTTAATTCCAAGTGCCAGCATCAAAAGACAAAAAACTCATTTAAAAAAAAAGTCCACTCTATTTAACTATCTAGCTATCTACCAGAAAACTTGGGGAAAAATACAGATAATCGGAAAGATTACTTTTATCAGTCTAGCCACATCACAAAAAATTTTGCCCTACAAATTTTTATTAGTGAAGCTGTTTGGTAGGTTTTTTCCTCCTGCACCTCTATTTTTGATCACAAATGCATTGCTTGTACTCCCCATTGGTTACACTCCACATTTGGTATGCGACCACCAGCTCTTAAATGTAAGTGAAGAACTGTACTCCACTGATTTGTGTCAGTGAAGCTGTGTTTGGGAGATAATTGTTCACTGGGTTTATTTATTACAGTCACTCTCAAAGGATCTGCATCACAGTATGGTCACAGCATGTCTCTGGAAATAAAGCAAAATGAATTGTATAAATAAATCGGGTACATTAACTCAACATGAGCTTTGCAGGAGCAATATAGTCAATAGAACAAACTAGTAAAAGTGACAGGACATCATATATTCAATGACACATCCTAACAAAGGTAACAAGAAGCACTTATTTCATAAAGCATACAAATATCAAGTAGAGACAGAGGAAGCTTGAGTCACATCCAATTAAAATGGCTCATTTCTGGCAGGTCAGCTGCACTTGACAGATGTCCTCATATACAGCAGCACCTTGCAATGATCTTTGTACCCAGCCCAACTCATCTCTCATTAGCAAGACATTTCATTACCAGTCTGTGGGACCATCCTCACAGCATTGCTGATTCTGTCTGCCCAGTAGAAATGCTGTCGAAGCCAAGAGCTTCCTGTGGGTGACTGTCTAGCCAGAGAGGGAACTTGGCACTCAGTAAAACCCACCAACTCGAGAGGTATCTGAAGCACTTGCAGCCACATTTCCTGAATGCTATTCACTCACTCTTTTCTGACTCTTTTCTACAACTTGTAAGATAAATATTTTTTTAGCCTATTTTTCACCTTTTGTCCCTCCTTCCCCTACTCTTTACCTCATGAAAACCTCCTATCAGGATTCTGATATCTCTTTTTCTTTGTGGAGAATATCAGCTGACAGTAGGACTTCTCTGCGCACATGAGAGCATGGGAATGGGGATAGGAAAATATTACAAATGTTCTGCTCTTCTTGCTGGAAAACAATCCCTCTCCTTTACATAACTCTATCCAGTTATGTAGACAGTTTTCACAGGAAAAAAGGGGAACTTCTCAAGCATTTGTCTGTCAGGTGAAAGTACACATTAACTTTGTGTTGAAAAATACAAGCATACTTAGGTAGTTGTTTGCATCTACAGGACTTATTCAGAGAATTCAATTCTGGGAGAGCTGCCAGTGACCACAGTAGCACCCCCACATTCACCAGCAAATTAAATAAGAAAAGAGCCAATTTGTGCATTGGTTTTGCCAGAATGCTGGAGGGTCCTTGTAGTTTAGCTAGTAGACCATAAAAAGTACTTAGTGATTCTTTCATTCTCTTTCTTCATACTCAGCTTGATTACCTCAGCCACAGGTTTTAATTAGACAAAAACTTTGCTTTGACTGTTTTCAGGCCCTGAAAATTTTGTAGAAGTAGAACAGAAGTGATTATTGACTCAATGAAGGAATGGATAGTTGTAGAGTAAAGGATCCATGTGGGCGTGTATATATGGACTAATGTAGTAGGCATAATTCAGATGGAAATAAAAGCATCAGAAGCATCCTGCTGCAGCTCCAACCTACCAGGAAAAATCATAATTTTATGTTATTTTTAAAAATATACAAATTACATCGCATATATAATCTATATATACACAATATATTACATATGTATAGTATGATTTTCTGCCAGTATTTCCCACTCCTTCACTTTTATTGTACCTATCAGTTCATTTAAGAAGTGGTTAACACTTGATCCTCAAACTGATGAGCAAAGACATGATTTCAAGGAATACATTTCCATTGTTACTTAATGTATACCATAGTATTAAGCTATTGAGAATCTTTATCCCTGGAGTTAATGAATGTCTCAGTGACACATTTTTTGGTAGCTATCCATGACTGAAACTCCTCATTTGGCATCTTGTTACCTCCAACACTCTTGCCTCACACATCCATTTTGGCCAACACCAGAGGCACATGCCTTTCAGCACACCGGTAAGGGGAAAATTGATTCTCATTTCTTTGTCCTCTGAACCAAATGATAACCACACCACCACACATGCCTTTAGCTAATGAAAGCCTTCCCAGAGCCACTGCTGCTGCTGAAATTGACCTGTGATTTATGTTCATTAACATCGTGAACATTACTGTGAAATTTTTCACACTGGACTGTCTTTTTCAAGAAATAAAAAATGAATTACTTCTACCAAAAACTCTTCTGTCACAGCAACAGAAAAGCCATTTTCTGAAAATGTGGTTACTCTGCCTCAGCTTGGAGCAGAAGTCAATGAGTGCAGCTCTCTAGATTTATAAACATTTCTTAGAATTAATTTATCTGTGAAGTCTAACATCTTCAGTGTAGTTGTACCTGTCAGATACAAATGATTCAGCTATGCAAGATGAAATCCCAATATGTCGATATGATCTACTGTAGAAACAGGTTATTTTTCTTTCCCCTTTTTCCAATATTAGATAACTAAGTCTCCATCCAGATAAAAAGAAACAAAAGAAACCACATAATATAACCGATATCATTCAAATGCAATATTTAATAGTAGTCTGACCAATGGGGTGAAAAAGTCTTATTAAAGCAATGCTGATTTTCAGTATCTCAGCTCAGCATGCTTTTCCAGACACCCATATAGATCCTCATTGTTATGTTCATGTTTGTATCTCTCTGGCCTAAACTGAGACAGGTTCACCCTGAGGTTCTGTCCCTTTGTGACACTTTCCAGTTGCTTTTTTTTTCTTTTTTGTTTTGTTTTTTTTTCACAGTACAACTGTGGTAAACTGGAGGACTATAGCAGATATGATTTGCTCTTACAGAGCTTTTTTATTAATTCACAGCAGCAAAGTTAAGATCTCATATTCCAATTTGTAGGAGGTAATCTTCAGAAATGAAATTTGCTGAATGTTCATTTTGTATCCCTCTTATGTCCGATGCAAGAAGGAGATGGAGCACCTTGTATCCACTCCTGTAAGAGCATAAGATTAGAAGGAAAAGATACTGCTCATATTTCCATTTCATTTTCATTTGGTACAGGCTTCAATTTGTCTTCTATCATTCCATAAACACATGAGCAGGGAACAACACAGCAGTGAAAAGATTTAAAAAAAGCTGCCCGCAGATCTTAGCATCTCCATGGTAAATATGTGGCATATGCAGAACAAAGGTGCAGCTGTGATATTACTCACCATGTACATTGTCCTCTTCTGAGGGCCAAAATAAAAGGAGTGTAACTGAACACATAAGATAGAGAAAGAAATAGCAAAAGTTTTCAAGGAAAATACTTATCACTTCAAGCAGTGAAGTCATGACAACTTTTTATCAGTGGGAGGGGGGGAATTAAAGATATGGCGCTCTTTTGAGCACCAAATAAATTGCAATTAGGAAAAGGCTGAAAATGAAGAAAACCTCAGAGAGTGTGACAACTGTATGATTCTCTTTTGATGATGGAAGTATGGTCCTTCCAGTGAAGTGGCAGAGACTCTTCTGATTATGTCGCCTAATTTGAAATTGGATTGGACAAAGTAGCTAATTTCCAGTAACAACAAGCTGTGCTGAAACTTAGGTGAGGGAAGTTATTCTAATGGGCTTTGGGAACAGAAGGAGGGAAGATTCTACTGTGATGATCAAAGAGTTCTAGTTTGGGAATCACTGTGCAGCAAATTGTTCATTAAAAGAGTAGCTACTTCTGTCTAATTATTATACTTGAACATTCCTGAGCACCAACAGGAAAAATTCATGTTAGCAGCATTAGCCTACCTCAGTCCTTCACATTTTTCACCCCAACCACATATAATGGAAAGTGAACTTTGATCTCAGTACCTCCACGATCCATCTAAGAGTAGACCTTCTTGCTCAGTCTCAGCTCTAACTCAATCATATCCTGTCTGAAGAAAGTCAGGTGCCACTACCAGCCCAGCACTTCATGTGCAAGTAACGAGAAAAATGCGGGAAAAACACATGGTTAGTAGAGTAGAAGCAGTAAAATTATTATTATTATTATTATTATTATTATTATTATTATTATTATTATTATTATATTATATTATATTATATTTTATTTTATTTTATTTTATTTTATTTTATTTTATTTTATTTTATTTTTAATAATAATAAGTAACTTCACTTACAGATTATGATTTTAAGATCAAAAAGTACATTATAAACATTCAACCATTAAATTTGAATGCAGAGGCTTTCATAATCTGTGATCTCAGGATTTGCATTCTGGACAGCTTATTACTAACAGTATTAATGATACTGTTTTGTGTTAGAGCAACAAATACCAATCCTAATCATGGCCTAGAGGTCTTTTTCACTACATCTCACAATCACAGATGCTTAAAACAAAGACTAGTTTCAGACCTGCAGCTTTGCAGTTGGGATCCTTTTTTGGCCAGGATTTATTTCACCTTTCACTATCTAAAAGCAGGGTTCACAAGGTTGCAAAATGAGCTCGAGTGTCCTAGTTAGCAGCAGACAAGGTGTTTTTCTGTCAGCCACAACTTCCTGGGTTTCTACAAGGAAATAAGAGTATGGGTTAAGGATATCCAGGGACTGAGATAATATACTGTTACGGGTCTTTAAGTGTTGTAAATCCTTGAAATGCAGCAGTCTGATTTGTGTGTGTTTATCAGAAATGGTTTGTGTGTCCATCTGCACACTGAGGGAAATGTATATACAGATAGATGGATATTTTATATGACTCATTCCTATACTGCCATTCCTAAATGGATGCTATTTGCTTCTTTTGAAACTATCCCTGACTAGCATATCTACTGATATGTAGACATCATTGAAACAGGCATAACAAGGGGCAATGACTTGAATAATGGAAACATTTAGTTTAGACATTAGTTAAAAAAAAATCTTAATGATAAGGCAATTAGGCACCAGAATGAGGCACTAGAGGTGTTTTCAGAGGAGGTTTAAAAAAGGACTTGCATCAGTGGTGAGGAAGAAAATTATGGTTGTAATAGAAGTGTTTAAGATAAATTGGATAGACAGACAGACATGTTTGTGTGTTTGCCCATGTACATATATATATATGTAACATGCACAAACACCATTGTGCATTTTGTGTATGTTTATGTGTTTACACATATATGCACAGATGTGTATGAATGACAGTCCCTATATGAATTGGTCCACTGAATATTTGTAAAAGGTGACTTACAAAATCAACTCAAGCAGAAGGGGTTTCTTGTCTGCTAATCTGAGTGTTCTGGAGCTTTTATCAACTTGATAAAAAGCAAAGTTTATGGAGTTGGAATAATGTATGGTGAAGCAGCTCTTGGTTCCCAAGCAATGAAACCTTCAGTGGTTAATGATGTCTGTAAGGGCACAACCTTCGGTAGTTGTCCACGTCAATGCTGCAAGTCCTGCTTGGCTGTCATCTTTGAGACAGCCCTTTGTTATTTGATTGACCAGCCCACTTTCTCTTTGTGTTTTCCTCTTCAAAAATGGGGTCCCTTCTGTTCTCTTCTTTGTTTCCTCTTTCTGGAATAGAGGAAAATAGACAGAGAAATATTTTCTCTCAATTTAGTACTCGTGTGAGTAGCTAAGGAAAAGTGAAGAAGCACACCACTTTACATGACTTTACAGTAAAAAGAAACTTTCATGCAGATTTTAGGTATCTGTAAAGATCACCACCCATTGGGCCCAAGCTTCATTTTGCAGTCTTGGCCTGTTTAGTGATACCAAGATGGGTAAAAAATTGTTGTGAGGTGTCAATGAAGTGCTTTTGTGACCCTGCTTTGGCACAACTTCCATCTGAAAATACCCAAATGGAACCTACTAAATTCTATCTGCTTCCAGCTCAGCTTCAAGGCTCAGGTTGTTGAGCAAATCTTCCCCGGCCTGACCAAGCCTACATCCACATGCTTCACTTCAGGGCTAGAGTAAATCATGTCCATTTCCAAGGAATAGTAAGCAAAGCTGGTCACAGAAAGCAAAAAGTTGTGTGCCCCCAGGCCACAGAAGTTTGTGTCAAAACCAGAGCTAATTCCAAACCTCCCAAGTCCCAAATATTGCCATAACTGCTGGAAAACACATGTAATGATACAGGAAAGGGCCATGCTTTTTGACTGTGACCAATACTGAGTATGTCCAAATATTCCAGTCTGTGAGAGCATAGGGGGAAGGAGGAGAAAGAAAGTCCTGCTGACTCTCAGTCAATCTCCTACCCTGAAAATGACACGGATTATGCAGTCTTCATGGCTTTCCTAGACATCTCTCCCAAACAGCCATCCTTTCCATGCCAGGGGAATCTGATGCCCAGCACTACTTCACTCTGATTTTCTTAGAAAAAGAGAGTGATAAAAAAATCTGGATGGAAGCCTCTGGCAGTCAGCTCTTCATATTTCCTTCACTTACTCTTCCCATCTCTCTTCTTTTTATTTCTTTTGGACTGTAAGTTTCATTCCAGCTGGAAAGAACCAAAATATATCTGTTGGATATGCACAATAAAACCACCATTGCGAAAGAAAAGGACATGCAGAAATAAAGATACACCTTTGGGCTCTGCCAAGCTAAAAACTGGGGGTGTTTTGTGTGCGTACAGAGAAAAGAAGCATAAACATGTACATGTGTCCACATGTGCCATTTAATTTTCCAAAGCAGGAAAAAACCAGGCTCTAAATTTCACCTCCCTGTTGTGAGGATGGCCAGGCTGAGAACACCCAGCCCCAACAAACTTGATAAGCAGTAAGAAAGTGTATCCTCTACACCATTTCCTACCAGCTCACCTGCACCCTGAACTCTTCTGCATTTGGGCAGCCTGAGAAACTGGGAGATCCTTGTATCCTTAAGTGTCACATTTGTCTAATTAATTGGACAATGTGATGGAAAATATCCTTTTAGAGCCTATAAAAGTGCCTATGAACGATGCATTCTTCCTTGCAGGATTTGTTTGGGCTAGTGTAGATCCAGCCCAGCTATCCTGAAATCAACAGTGGTGTTCCAGATTTACACCTTAGCAGCATATGGTGCTGTCACGGGAAATGAAATTCAAATACTGTATGGGTAGTGCAGGGAGCCTTAGAAAGGATGGATTTGATCAGATTGACAGGTTTTTCTATGACTGTTTACCTGTAATACCTGGACAACAAATTTATTTCAGAGGGAATCAGTGGGATTCATTTCATCACCACATTTTCTACAATTCCCTGACAGGAGCTGGACAGTTCTAAGTATTTATGAGTAAAGATGATGGACACAAGTGACTTTAGGGTAGTGTAAAATCTGAGAGCAGAGGTCTGATACAGCTTTCCATGGTGAGACCAGTGTATGGCTTCCTCCTACAAACAATCCTTCTGCCCAGCTTGCAAGACATGATCTCTGCTTCAGCCATTCTCTATTCCACAGGCAATCAGCTATAGCAAGATACCTTTGTTTTTCCTTCTCCAAAAATCATATAGTGAAAAACCCACAAGAAACCACCGTGAAAGCTGCAAAATTGCCCATTGCTTCACTATATAGGCAGCGGTTTGCCTCACAGTCTTTCTCTTCAGCACAAAGTGAGACTTCTCAGTCACCTAACTCCAAAATGGCCTAAAAGATTTTTTCGTCCACTCCCCACTGATTTGGGTTTCTGTGGACCCAAAAGAGAAGCACTTCTCTCTGACAGAGCTTTGCACCCCACTGCCCAGCACTGCAGTCCTTCAGGTGTAGACCTGCTTTTCATAAGGGAGATTAATAGGCAAACCCTGCCTCAACTGGGCTCTTTACTTTGGCTTCCTTTTTGTCTGTCATTAATGCTTTTTTCTGTAATAGATGTTTTGAGTTATTTGGGAACTTGGTAAATTAGATACATTTATAGGGTCATATAAAATAACTAAATAAATGTACTGGGCACTGCTTAAGAAAGACTCTGTCTTCCCAATCTCTGACAGAGATAAGGTCTGTGAAACTCAGCTGAGCTTATGTCTTAGTTAATGGCAGATCTGGGGTTTCTAGATACAGATTTTTTCAAATAAAAATGATGGTATCCCTATATTTGCCTAGTCCTTTCCACTCCAGCATTCACCATAGCACATCCCAACTGTCTCATCAACCCCCAAAGCATGGTCCTATTCTATGGTCCTATTCTGCTAAATCTTTCTTCTCTGCCATGGGCTTTTGCTTGAGTTAAGACTTCAAGCCATGCTCCTATGTACACTCTAGTTTTGTTTTATATGATACTCAGAGGCAATTTCCTGTGGGCTGTAATACATCTGCTGTTCCAGCAAGGGAAAGCCACATGTCTGCCCAGGGGTCTGCTCTCCAGCTGCTGTAAGTCAATGGAGATGCTCCACTGGGCAGAAGAGGAATCCCTTAAACACTATGCTAGAAACAAGGCAGGGAAGCCTTTACAGGCTGCATAGTTAGGGTTTTTTGTGGTTTTTTTTTCTCCTGTCCAACAAGCCACCTGCCTAGTAGAGCTGCCAAAAAGCCTGAGGGGGTTTATGTAATTCATTTTGGACAATATCTTCCACCTTGGCTTGAGTTGGTAGGAAAACTTTCACAGTTTTGATTAATTTTTTCCCCTCTCAAAAGCTTGTCTTCCAAGTAGACATTGCAGAAATATTCTTTCAGAAGGTCTTGAAATGGTAAGCTTGTACTTTTTTTGATCAGTCTGCTCACAGCCTGAGAAAGAGTGTCAATGTTTCCCTCTTCCTCAGCCAGTTTAAGACCCTTTGTTTAAGGGCAAGTGTCCTCCAAGGAGAGAATGCAAAGCCCAGGAAGACTGATGAGTGGCACTCAGCTGTTTGCAGAGCAGTGTCAGGCATCAATAGGCTCTGCAAGGGAGAACAGGCAAGAGCAGTGCCAAAAGACACCTGCTCCCTATCTGTCTCCAATGTCTCACACCTCTCCCTCCTGCTTTCAGTCATCTCTCACTAAAACCTCCTTCTTTTTAACACAAATTAATTGCTACTGCAGAAACCTTTGATAGAGACAGTTAGTTGACCCCAGTGTGCAAATGAGCTTCACTGGGGTGGAGAGGGAAAAAAAAAAATAAGCCTCAAAAGGGTAATCTTTCACAGTGCATTTTAGCAAGTCCCCAGGACAGCTGCTTTTTGGCACATCCTGTCACACCCAGGTCCTGCACCAAACTGGAAAGAATGGCAGGCTGTACTTTATCCACATCTGCACAATAAACTAGCAGGGATGTGACACCATGGGTGGAAGAACAAAATAAAATTCAGGTTCTTTTCTTCCTTTGACTCTCCTCACTCTTACAGAAAAGGAAACCCTGTGACGGGTCCAATAGAAAAGCTTCCCCACCTCTCTTTTCAGGTGTTAGGATGAACATCCTCCTCTGGAATGATCCTCCAAAAAGGCCCTGTCTGTCAGCCAAATAAGAAATGTCATTTTGTCTGTCCTGCCCCTGGTTTTTAAGGGCCAACCGAGCTACAAACACTTCCTGCTGTCATGTCACCTCGAATTGTCACTCTTCTCATCTCAGGAATGCAAATCATGCAAGCCCAAATGCTGACCTGTCATTCCCCTGATATACTGGGGAGCAAATGATACAGACATCTGCATTCTTGCCTGCTGCCACCCCTGCCAGCTTCCTGCAGAGGGAAAAAAAACCCCATAGATGTTTTGTTTATAGCCCTCCTTATAGACCTCCTTTCATTCTGCAGCTTGGGTGAATCTGGAGCCTCCAAGAAGCTCTGTGGTTACTAATTGAACTGAGCAAACTTCAGAGGGAATAGAAAGAGTCGTGCAGGTTTTCAGGAGTCTCTCCACACCTTAACTGAAGCAAAGCTCGCCCCTCCCACTGTACCTTGCACAGATGTAGTTTTGCACATTCAACCAAGTAGTTTAGGCTCAGATACAAAATTTAGATCATTTGGGGGGGTATAAGAAACCAATAGAAGAACTAAAATACACAAAAAGTTATACCTTTGTGTGAATAAAACTAGCTTATAGATAATGAAATAATACTTCTTAATGCCTGTGCTTCCCTTAGGTTTCCTTCATGCTGCTGGGAATATGCAACATATTAGTTATGTTCTCATTAGTGTAGCTCTGAGGTGTGCTTGTGTTCTCCATTTAGCTCTTTTTTGTCAGCTTCTCTGTATCTCCACACTCATGCCTAGCAGGCTCAAACCCCTCACTGCTGGGCAGGAATGAGGGAGAAGAATTACAACTGCCTTTTGCAGGAACAGAGCTGTCCTCATCAGGAATCCCCATGCTGGGGTAATGAATGAAAGAAGTGCGTTAATGCTCCACTTGAATACTTTGCCCTCATGTGTCCTTTTCCATGTGCTGATGGGGTGCTATTTCCATGGCTTTGGGAGCTGGACTTATGGAAAAAGTCTTATAAGCAGATGTATGCTGAAAGCTAAGGGATCCTTTTTTCCTTTTCTAGTTTTGTGAGGGGTTTTCAGTGTTCTGGGGTTTGGTTTGTACGGGGTTTTTTTCCAGTTTTGGGTTTTTTTTTTTGTTTTTTTTTTTGTTTTTTTTTAATGAAGGTTGGGTTGGAAATACAGCAATGTTTGTTTCTAATTCAGGGCCCAACAGAAGTGCCAGAGTCTAGCTTCTCCAAGACATAGCCTGACACTTCTGATCTGTTTACATCTCATCAGCAGAGCAGTGTTAAATCTGGCCAAGGCAGAACAAGGAGTGCTCTGGGGCAGAAATATTGCTGCTGTAGAAATCAGAGTTGGTCAATGACTCTGTCATTGACAGCACTTCCCTAGTACCCTTCTCCAGACCATTTCTGGGTTGTAAAACAGAGTCCTGGGTAGTGCTTTAAAGACTCCTTTTCTCATATTCTTTATGAGCTTTCACTCCAGCTTAGACTATTGTGTTTTGCCAATTGTAGGTGCAATGGTATTGAATACTTTTCTTTATTTTCCTGAAAAAACATAGAGAACTATAATGCCTCTTTGTGTATCCCCTGATGCCTTGCCATAGAAGCACCTCATTTTGCAAGAGGTGGTAAAACAGCTCCTCTGAGTAAGAAGCTACAGTCCAAAGAAAAGAAAAGTAGGTGACTGCCTCAACCCATGTAGTTTGTGAACACACCCACGAGGAATTCTTGCACCTCAGAAACCCTGCAAGCTTGATCCATGTAAAGAATAAGTGCATCTGGATCCACTAAAAAACATCTTGAGGTTTGGGAGTTTATTCCTGCTCCAAAAGTAGTCGGTAACACCTCCATGCAGGCAGCCTGCATGCCACCCAGGACATAGCATAATGCAAAAAATATGGGGAAAGAGAGGAGCCAGCACAGGAGTTCTGCAGGACAGAGTGGCCCTTGTCCTTTCTCTTCCAAGCTCTTGGCATTCTCATCTATGACATCCTCAGTTTGTCTGTTGTAATCTTCACACCAGCCTCTGCGAGTGTTCATTCTCCCTGCATAGTTAAAAAACCAAACAAACAGTAGGAAATAATGCCCAAGAGTTAAGTTCCTTTTCTTAATGCAAGAGTGACAGGAGGATTGTCCCAGCCTTCTGAGTACTGTGCAAAAAAACACCCCACTATGGAGCCTAAACTTCTTTTTTTCCACCATCAAGGTGGCAAATACAAGGTCTAAGCATTTATTTATCAAAATCACTGTGGATATTTTCTTCACTGCGAGGCTCAGTACTTTAGGGTGAAATCATCCATCACTACTAGAAAAAGGGAAAAAAAAGGCTTTTCACCTTCATGGATTTTCCCCCTCCCTTCCTCTCTCCTTATTCGGGCTTAAATGGGTAGAAATTCATCTTTTTCTCCAAAGATCCAGCTGCCGCAACACACTCTGTGCTTAAACAAGCTGCCTTCATTGGAAGCATTTTTCAGGCTCTCTGACTCTCTCTTTCTCCCCATCCCCAGCCCCCTGGGCCCTGATTGACATCTCATCTCATTTTTATATTTGACACCTCAGAAAAAAAATTTAAAAAAATAATTTAAAGAAAAACAGCTTAAAAGAATAGTCCCTATTTGTAAAAGGAAAGCAACTTTTCTCAAAGCCAAAACAGGCTTCCCACCAGTAAGTGTTCACATTCTCCAGTAAATGCTCTTTGCTACCAGCCTTGGCAAGGTGGATTGTGTATGTGTTTGTGTGTGTGTGTGTGTGTGTAGTTACCCTTGCACATAACATGTGTGTGTTTGCATCTTCTGTAATATTTAATTCTGCCTTTCCTGAAAGCTGATATGGAAAAGCAAACATGCAGCAAGTTGCTTGACTGGCTCCTCTGTGGCTCTAAGAGTGGGACATCTGTCTTGTGGCAACAGCTTTGATAAAGCTGCCAGCAGCTTCTCCTGTAGTGTCCATTAATGTACCTGTGTCCTTAAAGCAAGAGGTTTCGAGACAGTTCACCCCAAATATACTCAGATTGTGTGTCAAACCCAGTCTGAACTGGAAAACATGACTTTTTCTCAGTTCACTTCAGACAGTGAGTGAGCAGAAACCTCTGAGGGATGTAGGTTTATGCTGACAAGCCTGATAGTGTATGGTACCACTGAGGCTTCAGCTGTCTCTGTGGAGAGGGTGAGGCAAAGCAATGCCACTGTTTTTACATCAGCATCCCTGAAACAGAGCCTGTAGCCTTGATTGGTTATGAAAGGCGATTGCATCCACATTTATTGCACTAGGAGGGAAATTATTGTTCAGCAAGGGAAAAAGTGAAAGAAAAAGGATTGACATCCTTCTCCCAGGGAACATGGGGTGTGCATTCAGAAATGAGGTCATGGCAAAGCATCTCTATTCCCACCTTTTCCCCTGTCTGCTTCTGTTTTGGAGGGTTAGTCAGCTTGGGCTGAGATTGCTTTCCTCGTGCTTGTATAGGTCCTGGAGAAAGGAGTCATGAAAGCCTCAGAGCTCTCACAACAAATAAATTCTTCTTTATGGATATGGGACCAGTTTGGTTTTTAAAACTCTGAATGGAGCAGAGGGATCTTGATCCCACAGATCCACCTAAACAGGTATCTCTTCTGCTATTCCCACTCCATTACCCATAAAAGAGGTGCTGTTGTTGGAATAGTGATATTGAGACATGTTGGCCTTTTTCATGCTGACAGAAGTTCGTTCCCCTTGGTTCCTTTGCAGTGTTGCACTGGCTCTGATGAGCTGTTAACATGTCAGCAGAGACAGACAAATCAGACTGTCTGAACCAAAGGCATTACTCTCCAAGACATGACAAAGCAACAACAAATGCATCGTCTCTGTATTTGATCTCAGTTGATTACAAACAATGAAGCTTCCAACTTTGCAGAAAGCAGTTTTCATTGCTCCAGTGAAACAGCTCAGTGCCCGATTCCTTGGCACAGCCCACAGCCTATAACCATAAGCCTGTGACTGTTACAGATAACATGGCACTTCTGGGAAAGCTGCAATAGTTTACGCATTTTCCACAGCCAAATTCCAATTTGAAAGGTCTATTATGCCTATACACACACCCATTCAGCCTCAGACAACCACAGCAACTGGCTACGAAATCCTGCCTAGCATCCTTCCCTAAACACTTGGTTATGGTGCAGCAGAATATTGCTACAACTCCAGCAGAAGGAGTTGAGTTTTGAGGCCAGATTAATCCTAAAAGAACAGGCCATCCACTGTATATACAGCAAAGTAACCTACAGTTTTTGGGGATAAGACACATTCTCTGCTTCTTCTCTTTCCTTCAATGCATTTCTGCACAATTTCACGAGATCCCAGGTGCCCAGATGAGGGACATCACATGAGAGGCAGCTACCTTTCCTAACAAGGATGGGCTGACTTCTCTAACAATGAGAAGAGGTGGAACCTCAGGCAGCCATATACTAATTATTGTCAAATGTATCTCTTTTAATGGGGCATTTCAGGGGATTTTCCACTTTTCTTTGAGGCATTGATCTCTGCTGGATATGTAATAATACTGGATCAGAAAGCCTGAAAGTCTTTGTGGTTTATGTCTCTCTCCTTATTTCAGCTAAAATGATATGAATTTCCTGAACATTAGAGTGTTCTCTAGAGTGAGTCTTTCTCTTTTTTTTAGTTTTTTAAAAATTTATTTATTTTCATTTCAGGTCAACTCAAAACGTACTTTTTGCATAAAATATATATTTGTGTTTAATGTGGTGGTTATTTACCAATTTGTTCTCTTATAGAATTCAGGTCAAATTTTATTTAATATTACTTTGAAACAAGAAGTCATCAACTGTTGGGCTTTGATACAGGATCAAATATTTGCTCCAAAAAGGACAATATTTTCAGTTAAGATTTTTAAGTGTTCCTTATCCAAAATCACACTATTTAAATTTTGACACAAAATTCTTCTCTCCATTGAATGTAGTAACGGACCAAAAAAATCCCTACAAATTCTCAGCCAACCATGTGCCATATGTCCTCGTGTTTTCTTATCTTACTACTTTGCATATCTTGCATATCTTACTCTTACTGCAGGATGATTACTGAGAGGCAATGGCAGTCCAACTTCAGGATCTTCTCAGACTCAGATTTTCTCCCATATTTGAGCATTCTGATAAACCATGTCCACTGAGGTGTGCCGGCTGTTTAGCATAAAGGTCTGAGAATATATATGCAGCAATCATGGTGAATGCTTCAAAATAACTCAGTTTAATAACCCAATATTAGGGTGTCATTTTCGGTTGGTGTAATTCTTTGCATAGCCTTTAAGTATGAAAAAATTCCACCTATTCAAATCAGCTGACGATCTTGAGCCTGAATCTTGTTTAACTGCTTGGTCATTAAATTAGGAGCTTTCCAACTGCGATGCGACTGTATGTGCAGTACTAATGCCTATTCAGTCATATAGGCCACCCGAGATCGCTGACTTCAAAAGGCTCCTCATGCAAACAGCACTGGGAAATGCCCAAACTTCTCTCTGTAAATTCTGCAAACTGAGAGCAAGTGTCTTTGTTAAATCCACGAGGAAGTGCACGAAAATCCTATTTGCTGACGTGCAAAGGCTTTGTAAAGCAGAGCCCCCAGCCTGAAATCGCTTGATTTGTGGATCCTTGCTATTAAGTTGAACTGAATGACATTCAAAGCTGGCAATTGAGATAAAGAATCACTCTAGGCTAAGGAAGGGAGGCAGCTAAAATCTGAAAACAAAGGATGTTAATCTTACGCTCATCATCTTTAAACAGGGCACGTTAAAGGAGCAGGTAAGGCTCAGCCGATGCCTTCAGATTACTGGATGGGGATGTTGTCTTTTGTCTTCGCAAACCTTATTTTGATCTATCTGCTGACAATTCTCCCCCCTTTCCTTTCCTCCCCCACTTCCATCCCCTCAGGCGGAACATCTCATCCCAGTGGAGCCTCTGCCTCAGCTCCGCTCCTCGGCTCACAGGCAGGAGAGAAACCCTATCCACATCACGGAAAGTTTTGTCACAGTTCCCAGCCTCCCTCAGCAGCGCGATTTCTTTGTCCCTCTGCCCCTTTGCCTGCCTGGACTCAGGGGGTCCTGCCCAGACAGCATTTTGCAGACAAACATGACACCTTGCTGTAGGACATGTGGCTAATCTGTCAGTCAAAACCCGGAGACAGCCATATAAAAACAAAGACGTTTGTCCAAGGTAGATGTGCACAGCCTGGAGCTGAATCCCACTCCCAGAGTCAGGTGAGACATTTATTTCTGACAGCCTGAAACTGTGCTGCAGGCTTGTACTTCAGCATCCCTACCCCAGGACCCGGCATATCTCAGGGTCCAGCACTTAGTGTAGCTTGTCACAGATGGTCCCAGACGTCCGTGGTCAGCCAGTATTGTCCTTGTGCAAATTAATGCCCTGGTAGGACCTGGCAGCATCCAGCCACAGCAGGATAATCGGCAAAAGGAGATGCATTTAAACAGTATTGGAAACATTAGAAACATTCCAGTACTGCAGGTTAAAAACTGCTCCAAGATTGCAAGTTTGGCATTTTAGCGATCAGTGGGAGATTTCTCTGGAGATTAAGAGCAATTGAAAAGATCGACTTCCTCTCTATAGAGAAGTTCTAATAAGGCTGAAAATAAAATGCTGTCTCCCTCAGCCTTCCTCACAGAGGAGCTCCAACATGCCTCCCTGTTGTTTCAATAATTCAAACTTCAGCTTTAGCCAGCCAAATAGGCCTGAAATTCACCTGTGAAAGTTCATGAGGCTAAGTAGGATTCGGAACAAACTCCTCTTGTTTCCAAACTCATGTATAATGCAGTGAGGGACTTTGCTCAAAGCTAAGCTTTGGCTTGCTGTTATATTTACGATGGTCCACAAAAAAGAGCAGGAGGCAAATGGATAATACGTCAGAGACAGTGGAGTGCAAGGGAACGAAAGAGCACAGCCACCAATTTATGATAAGCTGACATTCATCTGTAGCTGGGCAGCACCTGAATTTGCGTCTTCTCCCTTCTCAACTCGAGGTTGTGGCAGTGCCCAGACACAGAGGAGAGATCTGAGTCCTCCAGCAGAGAACAAAACAGACAAGGCAAGCATGAAAGGACAGAAGCAGCAACACAATGCGGAGGGTTGTTCCAGTAGCCAGATGTAAGAGGAAACTGAAGCTGAACACAAGCATTGCAAGCCTTTCAGTTTTGTTCACACAGACACAAAGGTGTGTCCAAGTCAAGCTGTCCTTCTGTTAGTGCTGTCTGTCTGCAGCAGTGTCTCGGGCCAGCTCTGGGCTCTCAGCTACCCCTGGCAGAAGGCATTTGCCAGTGTGCCCACAGAGCACCATGGCCAGACAGCATTGGGCTGGCAGTGCCACTGCATCTCTGACAAGGTGGAAATTTCAGCTTCAGCAGGATTTGTTTCACCAAGAGTTATTCAGATAGTACAACATGTAGCACTCCGTTTAGCTGCCACAAACCCATGCAGTAGACTGGAGCAGGTTCCATCTAAATTCACTTCCCTGCTGGCTCACCCTGTTTGTATTAAAACCCTACCCACAGACTGTAAATAGATTTCTGGAAACCTATAGCAGTTGCCCATAGACAGAATAGACATATAAGTGTTATGTAGCTGGTATTTAGTAAGCTAAATCCATGACAGAGTATTAGGAATCAGCTTTTTACATCTATTTAAATTATCATTTCACTGAAGAAATACATACAGTGGTTATATCTAATCATGAATTCCAGTGCTGATCTGAGATCTTTTCTCTTTCCTTCCTTCCCTTCTCTCTTTAATTACCTCACTGATGCGGTAAGATGTTTACCGTTGTTGTTTTTTTCATTTCAAGTATTTGAATTTTTTGCAGTTTTCTGGGACTGAAGTAACTGAAGTGCAATGTGATTCATTTGAAAAAGTAAATATTTAACTACTAAATGGCACCTTGTTTTTCCTAGATCCCCATGTCCTTTCTAAGTCTATTCATACTATATAAAAGAGCTGGAGTGTATCCAAAAGAGGGCAATGAAGTTGGTGAAGGGTCTGGAGCACAAGTCTGATAAGGAGTGGGTCAGGGAGATGCAGGTGTTTAGTTTGGAGAAAAAAAGGCTCAAGGGACACCTTGACAACTCCTTGAAAGGAGAGTGTAGCCAGGTGGGCATCCGTCTCTTGTTCCAGGCAACAAGTAACAGGTTGAGACGAAATGGGCTCAAGTTGCTCCAAGGGAGGTTTAGATTGGATATTACAGAAAAAGAAGGGTGTCCAAGCATTGGAACAGGCTGTAAAAAGCATGGCGGAATCACCATCCCTGGAAAAGTTTTTGAAAAAGGTAGATATGGTGCTTAGAAACATGGTTTAGTGGTGACTTCACAGCGCTGGGTTAATGGTTGGACTCCATGATTTTAGAGGTCTTTTCCAGCCTCAACAATTCTATGATATTCATCTTAGAAGTATGAAATTACATTAAAACAAGATAAATATTATTAAATTGTCTCTGAAACTGTTAGACAATACCAATATGAGGCTAACTCAGGCAAATTTAATTCTTCTCAATTGTATTTCTATTTATTATTTCACTACTCACTTCTTGATTGATAATTACATTGTGTTTTTTTGAGAGCTGCTCAAACTGAGAATGAGTGCAAAAGCCAAACTGGAGTGAATCAGCTTGCTGTGTTCACTCGAAAGCACAGGCAGCTTAGATCGTGATGGACACCCTTTCCCAAATAAAACAGAAATTACTTTTTAAAATTACACTCTTATTGGTACCTTGTAGGCTGTGGTACATCAATGTAGCAATCTCTGCTGTTCTAGCAGCCACAATCAGCTGGGTGGGCTTTGGGTTACATTTGCCTCCTTTGCACCTGGCTGTCTGCTGCTGCTTTGGCTGGGTGTTTTGAATGTTGACCATATTTACAGCTTTGCTGAATGTATCAGGGAATGAGAATGAAAAATTATACTTCAAAATATACAGGTGCTACAAGCTGAGGTCATTCTGCAGAATTAATTTTGGTGTAAACTAGTGAGAAGTAGCAATGTTGCATTTACATTTCTTGGTGAAACTCTTTTTTCCTGCAACATTTGCTGCATTACAGTTAATGGAATTTATGAGAACAGCTTGTGATCCTCCAAAACTACCTGGTATGGTCATTTCAGCCAGCACAATGTGAATTATGCAATAAACCATCACTTTAATTTAAACAAATTGCATTTACTGTATCAGTCCATACTATAAATCATTCCCTAGGGCCCCTCTTCAAGGTTTGTGCTTGGCCTATTATTGAGAAATTTTGACAGCAGCCACCATTACCAAAAATATTTTTGAGCATTTTGTTCTAATATCCTTCTCCAGGATGCAGCTTTTGAGCTCACTGCTCTAATATACAAAACAAATTTTATGTTTTTTATGCATCACAAAAAGCATGGCAGAAATCAAGTGAAATAGCAGAACATCTCATTTTCCCTTTCTCTTCTGGTCTGCAGCATGCACTTTAGTAGACTGTGGCAGTGGATTTATTAATTGAAATAATGATAATAATAAAAGCCAAAAAAGGAAAGATGCAGATTAATTGTTTTCATCCAAAGTTAGGAGTCACATGGGATTCCTCACACTCAGTACTATAATTAGACTGAACAACAAGACAACCAGATTATTAGTCCTTTGTGTATCTCCAGTTTAATAATGAGAATGACCATTGTGTATTTATATTCATTTGAGCTCAATGCAGCTTAAAATGCAGTGCTAAATATGGCATATCATATTGCAGGATGAAGTAACCCACATTGTAAGGAGAAAACATCATCTTTTTTGTGACCTCTGATGAAGGGGCAAGGGTTTTTGCTTCATTCAGTTTCGATCAGGCATGCTGAGACCATTCAGCACTACCTAATGTTTAAGTGAATGTTTCCTTCAGAATTTGTTCAGGTTTCCTCGCTTTGCAAATTAAAGTAGTTAAGTTCTTTTCTCAAAAGGCATATAGTTAAGAGTTCCCTGAATTAGAACTTTTGACTCAGTGGTAATTTCTGCATTTAGCCATATGAGAGAGGGAGATTACTGCAATTCTGAAGGAGATGCTGTTTAAGACAGTCCCACACAGGTTAAAATGCACAGGGGGGTCCTAACAGAAGGCTAATGCAAATTTTAAAATTTCAAGCAAGATTTTGCAGCCCTTTTTGTTGGAATTGCTTAACTCTCTCATTAATTTGGTGGATCTTGTAGGTGGAGCTACTTTGGTAAAATTTATGAGGAAAGGGAACCATTTATATATAACACCAGTTACTTTGAAATTGCTGAAACCTCATGATGAACAACTGGGTCATTGAACATATAAAATAATACCCTAGAGCCTGATTGGAAAGCCATTAAAGCCAATGGAAAAGGACCTTCTGGCTGGAGCCAACACTAGAGCAGATCCACAGAGAATAATCTAAATTTGTCTTCATATTTATTTTCTTCTTGATATATACCTAAAAGAAGCCCAGGTAGGTTTGCAGCAGCCTTAATATCTACCTGTTTGTTGTGAAGATTATCTCACTTTACATCAAAGCAGGTGTCTGTCTCCTTCAGCAGACTCATGCTGTTGTTGTTCAGGTCTTCAAATGAAAGCCTCTGTCACACAAACAAGCAAATATATCCCAAGAACAGATTTAAACATTGAGAAGGAAAGAAGATAATACCCATTTTCTTTCCCTGAAAAGAAAAGTAGACATAATTGGAAGCAGCATATGCCCAGACTGTGACTCCTGTTCTTCAGCCAAAATAAAGTCTGAAAATAATCGGCATCAATAAGCATTATCAAGGACCATCTGGAACACACGTGTAGTGAAAAGTGAGAAAATACCTTCAGAACAGTGGATAAATACCTTAGTTGCATTTCTTATATATTTGTTGTATGGAAAAGACTGTTTAGCTTACGAATTCAAAAGGCATTTATTGATGCTGTAGTAAAGGCTCACTGCACAAAGCTCAGGAAACTCAAAATGCTGAAGCCAGCAGAAAAGGTCCTTCAACCTCCAATAAACATAAGTACATTTTCCATCTCTTACTACTAGGCTTGCACTGTATCTGAGTGGTTTACAATTTCTCATTGTCTTTATTTTTTTTTTTTTGCCTAAATTTAATGATAATAAAATGGTGTATCATGGACCCTGTGCTCACCACATTTTTTTGTGTTACAGGATGTTCAAAGTGCATGCCTACATTTTCTTTATAATGATCAAAAATAGTTTTGGTTTGGTTGGTTTGGGGTTTTTTCCCTGAGTTTTGACAGCTCTAAAATAGCTGTGGAGATTATCTTCCAACTTTCTAAATAAATTCACTGCTGGCCTGTTAATTAGAAAGTGTAAGAAAATTTCAAAGGTAATTTTGGGGGAAAGTTATAAACCACTGAAAACAGCAGCTTGTAATGAAAGTGTCATCTCAACCATAAAAGGTACTTCAATGCTCTGAACAGGCACTGTAAAACATGATTGAAAGGGAGTTTAGAGATACTGCTAATGGCCCAGCATAAGGAGTGTGGCTATAAAAGATGAAAAGATGCATGGCTAAAACTGCCCACCACAAGTTTTTGAAGAGCATCTGACTACTCAGGCATGCCACAGACAGCAATTGCTGATGGACCTGGTCATGCAAATCTACTAAGACAGAGACACCTTCAAACACCTCACACTTTTGCTTCCTGTGAAGGTGATGCAATTGTTCAGCAAAGACACAGCTCGCATCCCCAGGCTCATCCTGGGGGCACTGGGTTGCATTGGAGGGTAGGAATGGCCAACAGTGAGGCAGGACTGTGGCACTTAACTTCTAGGTCTGGAGGAATAACGTGGCCTGTGGCTGTAAAATTCCAGTGTCTCATCAATCAACTTTCCAGGTTGCAACGTCTTTGTACAGTTTTCATGAAAGTGTGCCATTTTGGTTAGAATGGAAGTCTGGAGAACATGCCAGAGTCTAGCCTCCTTCTCACAGCCGGAAAACTTCAAAGTTAGTTTTGAAGTAGTTCTGCTGTTTCTATTTAAGCCAGGTGATTTAAAGTGTAATTAATATGTGAAAAATACTTCTGCAGGCTGAAAGTCATTTCATGGACTTTCAGGGTTTGCATTTGGCCGTGCTTATTTTGCAACACGTTCCTTATGATATCTTTAGTAAAAAGGGTGTTGGTCTGTGCTAAGATTCAGTCAGGAGGACTGTTTGGTTAAATTTATCCTACCCTTCAGGGAGCAAATTCTGAGTAGGAGCTATATTTTGAATATCTGTAGGTCAAGGTTATGCATGACCATGACTATGCATTTTATTTAGGCCATTTAAAAAAATGGATTATAAGGCAAAACTGTGTTGAAGGCTATGTGGTGGAATTATTTTTTTTCTTAATCACTGGTCAGCAGATGAAATAATAACAATAAGGAGAGCTGTGCCTTGGGGGAAACTTATTTCAATTCTAGCTTTCTGGCTGAGACCCGTCTCTTTCTCATTCTTCCTAAGTCCATGCCAGAGATGTGAACAATGCATGCATCTAAAAGTTTGCGTCATGGATTGACCTGGGCTAGATACCAGATGTTAATCAGGCCACTCTATCATTCCATCCTCATCTGGCCAAACAAGAGAAAAAATACCACAACAGGCTTCTGGGTTGAATAAGAATGGGTAAAGATTACTCACTGATTACCAGCACAGGCAAAACACACTAAACTCAGGGAAATTTATTTAATTTATTACCAATCAAATCACAAGAGGGTGCAAAATGAAAGTCAAATCTTAAAATATCTTTACCCCACCCCTCCTTTCTTCCTGGGCTTAACTCCACTCCCTGACTGTTTCTGACTGGGGTCAGTTCATTGCGCGTTGCCTCTCCTGCTCCCTCTCCCGCAGGGGTTGGACTCTTCTCACTCTTACCCTGATCCAGTGTGGGGTCCCTCCCACAGGAGGCAGTCCTCCATGAACTGTTCCAGTGTGGATCCCCTCCACAGGGTCAGTCCTTCAGGAACAGGCTGTCCCAACATGGATATCTCCCATGGGGTCATTCCCTCAGGAGCAGGCACCTCCACTATGGGTCCCCCAAAGGATCACAGGTCCTGCCCGCATCCTGCTCCAGCACAGGTTTCCCATGGGGTCACAGCCTCCTTTAGGCATCCTTCTGCTCCAGCCTGGGCTCCTCCAGGGGCTGCAGGTGAATCTCTGCTCCCCCATGCCCTCCGTGGGCTGCAGGGACACAGCTGCCCTCAGCACAGGCTGCTCCAGGGGCTGCAGGGGACTCTGAGCTCCAGAGCCTGGAGCAGCTCCTGCCCCTCCTTCTCCACTGCCCTGCCTGTCTGCAGGGCTGCTCCTCTCACATGTTCTCAGTCCTCTTCTCCAGCTACTGTGCTGTTGTGCAGCAGTTTTCACCCTTTCCTCTTAAATACTTGATGCCAGAGGTGCTACCACAGTGTGGACCAATGTCAGGTCCAGATGGTTCTGGCACCTTATCACAGAAAGTAGCCCTGCAGCCCCCCACTACCTTGCTACTCAAATCAAACACAGCCTGACTTTGCAAAACCTTCCTGTATACAACCTGCCCAAACTTGAAAATGCAGAGAATTTTCTAAAGTCTTCAAATGTTGACAAGTATATTTCTGAATTTGTTCCCAAATATTATCCAAGGATCAAAGCTCCATACATTTTCTTGGTGTTTATTTGCAATTTCAAGGACTCAGAAAATGTAAGTCAGACCTAAAGATGTCGTGAGGTTTTACTCATTTAATAATAGAGTTTAGGCTCCTTTATTTGTCTCCTGCTGAGCCTTTAGCTTGAACTTGGGTCACTTTCAAACTTTCGTATGCTCCTGAGGTCTAGAAAACCAGGGATTTATTGAACAAGAAAGAAAAAAAAATCTCAAGTGTGCACATGACAGCAGAGGGCAAGGCCTCAAACAGCTTGAGATTGCTGTAAAAATCCTGATGGGTTTCTAAGCCCTATCATTGTTGCAAGCCTCTAGCAGGCACTTCTCCTTGTAGCCAGTTAGGTTCCTCATGGGAGGCTGCAGAGCACACAGCCTTTCCCCAGGGCCAAGAGGTGAGTGTCTCAGGCAAGATGTTAGCTTGACTTTTATTAGAACTATTTCATATGAATTCTTCAAAGACAAAAAGGAATGGAAGAATAGCTAAATGTAAAACTAATTCTCTTTATTTTTCAAATTATTTTTGAGCTTACCCTTGCTCCTCAACTTTTTGGTTAGCATCTGTTTCTCTTCCTCCCTCTTCTGGGCTAGGATGGTACCTAATGTTGAAGATGATGTGTCCTATTTCCTTCCAGTCTAGTGAGGGAAATGGAGGAGTAGGGCCAGGGAGAAGGCTTTTGTTCAGTAACAAGAGCACCTCTGAAAAGCTGTGGAACTAGTTTCATTCCTTAGGTCACAATGTGCTTCTCACCCTGCTGGGTGCTTCTGTGAGACTGTCCAGGACACAGGTACCCTAAAACTGAGTATTCCAGGTGTGACCATAACCATCGGGGGATGCTCAGGAATCACCTTTTCTCTCCCACCTATTTCCCATCTCCTGCAGTAGCAGGAGGTGCTTTGGGGACAAAACAGCTTCTGCCCAGTTCCACACCAGGAGTTCTGATGTACCTGGGCTGGAAAAGGATAATTGGGAAATGCTCTTTTCCTGCAGCCTTGGGAGACTCCCTTCCACTACTGAGGGGTCACCTCCTCCCCAGCCTCAGCACGAAGCTGTTCACAGATTTGACCTCATCACCACTACAGCCATGCTCCTGCCTGCACCAAGTTACCCGTAGTTACCAGGGAAAGGTGACATGGAGGTGAGAAGCACTCTGCCTCTCCAAGCTCTCTTTCTCTCAGCAGTGCCCTTCACCCCTTGGTGTTGTCCTCATGTCCTTCTCCTGGGAGAACAGGACTTTCTGAGTACATAACTCTCTACAGAATCCCAGAATCATTAAAACTGGAAAAAACACCTGAGGTCATCAAGTCAATCAATTAACCTAGCACCACTGTGTTCACCATTAAGCCATGTCACCAGATGCCACATCCACACACCTTTTGAAAACTTCTAAGGATGATGATTCCATCATTGCCCTGGGCAGCCTGTTTGAATGCCTGACTACCATTTCAGTGAAGAATTTTTCCAATATCCAATTTAAACTTTTCCCCTGATGCAGCTTGAGCCTGATTTTCTCTTGTCCTGTCGCTTGTAATCTGGGAGAAGAGGCTGATGCACACTTGGCTGCACCCTGCTGTCAGGGAGTTGTAGAGAGTGAGAGCATCCCCCTCTGAGCTTCCTTTCTCCAGGCTTGGCCCCCCTCCCCCAGCTCCCTTTAGATGCTCCTCACCAGACTGGTGCTCTAGACCCCTCACCAGCTCTTTTCCTTTCTCTGAAGGAACCTCAATGTCTTTCTTGTCGTGAGGGGCCCAAAACTGAGGTCAGGTGTGACTTGTGTCAGTATGACCAGTGTGATGGGGTGGTGATACACTTTGGGCATACTCTGTGCTCCTCCCCATCAGATGAGGAGGGTGGCAGGGAACTGACTGCTGGCACCTGGGGATACTCAGGAGAAACTGGCAACTCAGTGCAACTCTTTTTTTCCTCTGTGTTAAGACTCAAAATGAAAACCACGCATCCTTTTTGGAAACTTCCTCTGCAAACCCACGTCTCTCTAATTGAAACAGGGCAGGGTTTGAAACCATAAGAGTCCACAGCTGCTATTTCTATTGTGTATGTCTGAGTCAAGGTGAAGAGAAAAGTCAGCAAAATATCCCACAGGGTGAATCCTCCATGTGCCAAGAAAGCTGACTCCACATTAAAGGTGAGAGCCAGAGCTTGCAAAGCAATGATGGCTTGGGAAGACAGAGGCCTTGATTCCTTCCGGCAGCCTCCAGGTGTTATTCCCATTAACATTGGCACTAGCCATCACCCTGAATACCCCATGCACCAAAAGACGAGTGAAAGTGATCATGTGGGAGGGAGGTGATAAAGTTGTCAGGCTGTAGGCAAGGCTCTGGCCTCCAAGGACTGGCAGAGACTATGTCGTTTAGAGATACATCCTGGGATGTGTTTTAAGAGTAGATTGGAGATGCTCAGGATAAGGGTGGGTTTACTGATCTTTTACAGGCTTAATCTTTGGTCAGCCTACAGTTCACAGTGCTGGAAAATCAGGGCTCTGCCTTTTTCCTCTCTTTTATCTTCATTACCAGAGAAAGAAAAGTTCTGTGTCACACACACATTAAAAAAAAAAAAAAAAAAAAAAAAAAAAAAAAAAAAAAAAAAAAAAAACCCACCTGTGATGGCAAAGCCACTTATGTTATCTTCCCACATGTGACAAATTTCAAACTTGGTGAGGGTTGCTGACCATATGGTTCACAAGGCACCTGCCCTGACTGCCATCAGGGTCAAAAGCACTTTTAGGCCCCCATCAGCAAATAAAATCTGCCTTAATGAGCACAGCAGCCAGTCAGACCAAGCCATGGGGAGACAGGAGAGAGTATCATTTCTGTACTGGATCTCTGCTTTGATATTCAAAGAGCAGCACTTAGATAAAACACAGAGCTATAGACAGGATGTTTTCTTTTTGCTATGAACAAGTCTGAATGCCACAGAGAAATCAAAAGTATCCTTGTTACTGAAGGTCCAATCTCTCTTAAGAGCAGTGTAGCCTTACTGCAGAAACTGTAGTAATTGATGCAGAATTGACAAGTGAGTCATTTCTCCTTCCCTCTTTTTTCTCCTCTTCCTCCCACCTTGGAACCAAAGTGCATTAAGAAAACAAGACGTCAGGAAGACGTCTTCTGGATCATTGCTGCAGCATCTTGTCTGCCTTCAGGCTTTGGTGTCAAGTAGTGATCAGCCTCTTTCCTCCAGCCCTGAAGTAGCAGTTTTCAGACATGACTTTCCACCCCTTCACAGCTCCCTGTGTCTCTGAAATGTCCAGAGGTCAGCCCCTCACTGCCTCCACAAGGAGACCTGTTTTGGAGATTCCTGCCTGGCATCAGCCCCACCTCATGTCCCTGTCTTCTCCCATCATGTTACCAACTGAAGGGGATACCAGGAGTTTAGATGGTGTCCTCCACTGTGACATGGTCTCATCATTTCACTATTTGTTGCGGAATGGCAGCTGTGCACTGCTCATGGAAAGGTAGCCTTGACTGACTAGCTAAAAATTAGAGGTGACCTAGCTGTACAACTTACAGCTCAGGAACAATGTGACAAACTTCATCTTTCTTCACTGCCAGCCTCTAAGGTTAGAGAGGGCCACTACCTGTCATAGTGGGGAGGAAAGAGACAGCTGTATGGATGTGTCTGTCAGTGCATGTGGAGAGGGGAGGGGAGGGGTAGGCTCTTATTCTTTCTTTCCTACTTTGTTATATTGATTTTCAGTGACTTGAATGCTTGGAATGCAATAAGGGAGCAATTCCCTTCTATGCTGGCTAGTAAACATTGCCTGTAACTTTATTCTGGGTCAGAAAAGTCAGCACTTAAAATTAAAAGTGGTTCCAGAGGAGGAAAGCCATATTTTAGGAAATTACAGCTAGGGGTTCCTTGTTAATGTACTTCATTTTAAAATCCAGTGTCGTGTCATGTTGTGTCATATATGCCTTTAAAAAAGCATTTAACTGATATATATTCTCATCTGCTCTTTACTTGCAATATTTCAAGCAGAAAATATATTTTAAAAATTAGTTCCTTGGCTCTCTGAATTTACAGCAGAGGCCACAGACTATAAAGTGGAAGGAGTTGAAATTAAGCCCAGGGGAGAGAGAGGTGCACTAGAGAGAAAGTCTCATATGCCAGGTGCTTAAACACATGCATAGTTTAAATCCTGTACCGTCTCACCAAAGCCAATGGAGCTGCTCTTGTATTTAAGACTAACTTGCCTTAAATTCTGGGACATAATCTCTAAAAGAACGTGTGTAATGCTGGGGTACAGACTGTGGTGCCCATAAGCTACTCCAGGTCTAAGGTACAATCAGCTGTGGGAGTTCCTTTTTTTCTGTGCAAAGCTGCTGTGCTCAAGTCTTGAAAAGCCAAAGGTTTCCCCAAGGCAGGAAAACAAATGTCCTGGACAGTCAGATTGAAGAATGAGTGCCCTTGCTGACATGTGGCTCCCAGATGCAAATCCAAGCTGGAATCTATGTGTTTAGAGGAGGAGAATTTTTGCTAGAGAAGCTCCTCTCAGCAGAGGCTTATTTTTTGAGTGCTGGGTATTTTAGCTGGAAAGCTTCCTTCTCATGGATCAGGCACTCACAGCAAATGTTTCACATGTAGTTAGGCAGCAGCACTGAAAACGTGGTGCACTACCTTTTAGTTGGATAGACAGGCATTTTACAGACCTCTGCCCCTGGCACTGTAAAAGCAGGGAATTGTTGGAAAACAGACAGTGTAAGAAGTAGGACCACTGCTGTGGGGTGCTACCCTTTGGAATGCCACGTGCTTTGCTAAAACAAGCACCCCCAGTGCCCTATTTGCATTCTGTCCTTCTGCAAGTCCCTGCAAATCCCCTGCCCACTCTGCTGTGTATCCACAGGCCCAAAAGCAGGGCTGTCACCACTTTGTCAGGTCTCGGGGATGTCTGTGGCTGGAAACCCCACTGGGGACATGAAGGCAGCCTGGACAGTTTACGAGATGGCAGGAGGCAAAGCACATCTACCTGGCCCTGAACTCTATGATACAGTCTCCCTTGCTCCCCACTTGACATGTACAAACAGTGACAAGCCCTGTCACCTGCTACCTGATGCAACCATTCCGAAAGCTGGGAAGGCCAGATGTGCTGTTAACAACTCCAGCTTCCCCAAAGAAAGCCCCGGAGACTTATGACAAGGAACTGCCTTGACTAGGCCAAGTGCACTTGTGTTAGGAAACCTCCACAGCTGGTTCCCTGGGTGAAACAGCCCCAGTGAAAGGACACCAACAAGGCAAGCAGACAAAGGGAAAGACATGGCAGTGATGTTTCACCCCAGCCCTCCTCCTTGTCCTTTCTCTTCCTATGAGAGGAGAAACCCCTGGCTGAAAGGTCTCAACCCTGGGAGTGACATAAGCTGCAGCAGTTCTTTGCATCACCCCCATCTATGACTCCCTGCTCACTGATTTTCATCCTTTCCCCTGGTCAGTCTCCTAATCACAACAAGGACTGATAGAAGCACAGATATCAGCACAAGAGATTCATCTGATCACCTTCCTGGGGTCTCAGTTTCCTGCAGCTTCACTGTTTTTGGTACTCAAATTGCTATTTCCTGATGGTAAATGTTAAAAGCTGTCAAAAATCAAGGAAAATCTGGATTTTAGGGGTTAGAAATAGTTGGGTGCTGAATTTTGGAGGAGACAAAATCTGTAGATTTGCAAATCTTTGCCATCAGGAAAAAACCTCCTAAATTTCTTAGATTCCCAAATGATTCTCACAGAACATCTACTTTCAAGATACATTTTTCAGGATGCTGCTGTTATTCAAGTCTCCATCTAAGCAGTCATGCAACAAGCATCACTTTCTAACAATGGTCTATTGATTACTTGCTTCGTTAACAATGATGCTGCTATTCCCTGGAGAGGTTTATTACTCTTGTTTTTTTATTATTTTGTGTGTTATGATTTGGTCATTAATGGGTACACTTGCATTTCATTTCATTGTAGCTGACTTTTCTGTGAGGAATTCTCAGTGCAGTCCAAGAACCTCTATGAATAAATGTTTAGTGTCAGGAGATATAAGTGTGTTGCAGGGCTCAATGGATGTTTTCATCCTGATGATACAGCAGCAAATCAATTAAAAACATGATTGATTGTAAAATTGTGGCTAACTTGCTTTTGCTTTGGGATTTCACATGACCTAAGTTAGTCAGTATAAATCTAACAATGTATTACTCATGCAGTGATTATCTTGCTCGTATCTACAGTAAGGACTGCTGTGTACACCACTAAGGCAAAAACAAGGGCTAAAACTGGCCCTGGCATATCCTGCAGCTCTACTCCTGCACAGAGCACAGAGCCTTGTCCCACTGGTGGTTTAACTCCTTTTGGCAACATTTAACTAGAATTCCCTTTACTAGAGGATAAAATAAATTGAAAGGGCTCTTGAAAGGGCTCTCTACATAGATACGTTCATTTAGATTAGGATATAGTGTACATTTAGCAAAGAACAGCTATTCTTAATTAATTCCCTGTCTAGTTGCTTTTTTTCAGTCAGACTACTGTAGCCCAAATTAGATTAATCGACTTTGGATATTTTTGCCAACAATCACTTTCTCTTATTAAGCATTATTAATATTAGTTCTTAGAAACTGATGATTCTGGAATAAGTCACCACATTTTGTTATATCCCAAAATCTCCAGTGGCATACAATGGCCAGTGTGCTCTGACTTGAGCAGAAGTCCCCACACCCCCCATTTAAAGCCTTTGCCAAGAGCACTGGTTATGTCTGCTGAGCAGAGGTAGTAGTTTCTGTTCTAAAATCAGTTTAGAAATCTTCTGTCTTAATCTTCTGCAGTAAAGTAAACTTCTTGGTAACAAGACCACATCCAGAAGCCACAATCAGCACATAGTGCGTCAAGGGAAATGTGAACCAGAGAGACTAAAAAGACACAGGCTTGGGACAAAAATTGCATCCCTGTTCCCACAGAACAATCCAGGGCTTCATCCAAACCTCAAGAATGTTGATATAAGTCCTTCTGTGGACTCTGAGTGCAGACCAGGGGATTTTCTGCCTCTCCATGTGTGCAAGTCTGCAGAGAGGGGCAGAGCAGTGATCTGCATGACTGTGTGCTCAAAGAGAAATTTACAGAGACAGTGGGCATAAATCCAGATAATTTATACAGTGCCACAAATACAAATAGCAATGGGCACCCTTCACAAATTCACATACACAAATGTACCTCCAGTATGAATAATGCGGTAACAGTGAGCTGCCTTTGTGTGGACATCATTGGTATCAGCAGTTAGGAATAATAGTTGTCTAATTGTAGTCTTTCATTGTGTGCTGTGTCAAAGCGTGACCGAGAAATTGCAACCATCAAAACCCTTTCAGAGTGTGAGCAAAGCCCCGACCCCCATCACCTGCTATCAAGGCTATCTGATCCACCACACATGCACTTACTGGGCAGATGAATTAGCTAGATGGGCTGTTCTACTACTATTATTATTATTACTGTTGTTATTATTATTATTATTATTATTATTATTATTATTATTATTATTATTATTATTATTATCTTTTGGGGTTTGTTTTTCTTCTCTCAAGGTTGTGTCTGATTTGTGAAGGGGATGTGGAATTTTTTTTTTTCTTATTTTTGTGGGGTGGGTGAGCGTGTGCGTGTGAGAGAGAGAGAGAGTAATCACGTTTTGGGTGAGATAATATAGATGACAGACATCAACAATTATACAAAATAATATGGTAACCAGCAACTGAAAAAAAAATAATAATTGATTCTCATGGGATGCTGAGTGTTACAATTTGAATGTCTTTCTATTAAAATCCTTGTAACAGACACAGGGAGAAAGCAGGGAGGAGGGAGAGAGAAAGCAGTTCTTTTTCAAATATTACTCATGCGATGGAGCACAAGATATTTTCAGATTGTAAGAGGGACTGATTTCCATTAAAATAATCCCATTTCCAGTATTTTTTATTAATATAAACATCTTGGTTCTGGGAATGCCTCTTGGATCATTTATACCTGCTGTATTTTATATTGGGTTTAGGGGAAAATCAAGGAGAGCACTAAAAAAAAAAATATAAAAATTGAACCTATTTGTTATATTCATTCTGAATTGCCATCTGTACAATACCTGAGTGGAGAAGCAGATTTGATTATCAAATACAATTAGGGCCTGGTTTTGCCAATGTGGAGCACCATGTAAGTGCATATTGTAAATATCTGTATAGAAGACAGGAACACCACAATCATGTGGGCTACACACTCTGTCTTGCTGCTGGAGAGGGCTTGCAGAGATTTTCTCTGGTTCAGCCTGCTGCAGCAAGGAATCCATCTCAGTGCTGTAACTACTATTACAGAGACCACATCTTGTTCAGGGAGTACAGAGTTTCATGGGTGGATACCCACTTTAAACCTTTAGAAGGTCACAGCTCTAGAGAGTTTTCTGGTATCTGCCTTTGAGTGGTAGATCATATCTATTTATTAATAGTATCTGGTACCTGCAGAGACTCAGCAGGACATGTCCTTTTTGCTGAAAGTATCTTCTATTACATAAGGACAATGTGTAGTTTCCACGGCTGTCAAGCACTTGTGTTGTGCACACTTGGATTTCTGCAATAAGACAATTTTGAGGTCTGTAATTAAACTCTCCAAGGAAGCAGGAGAAGACCTATTCAAGGAAAGCCAAAATTCAAGTAAAAGGGAATTTTGCAGAATCGTAGAATCATTTAGGTTGGAACAAAACTTTAACATCATTAGGTCCAACAGTATTTAAAAAATGTGTACAAAGTTCAATGAAGAAAAGCTGTCATTGTGAATGTTCTCAGACTGTAGGTCAGGTCCCCAAGGAGAAGAGGTATAACTTGTTATTTAGACCACTCAAAATGAGGATAGGCAATAACATATTTTTGAATATTCAGTGGGGAGATATGCCATGTTGTCAGAGACCCACAAACCCAAAGAAGTCTTTTTCATTTTTAATTGCTGTAAGTCATCTCCACTGTATTGTCTGAGACTAGTGCCGTCATGCTGCAATTTGCTTCCGCCTTTGAAAGAAACAAATTCAGATGTACCAAAATACATACCTTTTATAAGACCTCAAAGCAATCAAAAATGGTGATGGTATTGAAGATAAGATACTGAAAAATGCTTGATTTGAAACATTATAGATTGTAGATTTTTCTCATTATTGCCACTGCAGGGGTCACCATTTTTTAGACAGCAGAACACAGGTCTGGAAATAACAAGAGTTTATTCATACTAGTCTAATTCTTGCTGTAATATTTGGGGCAAATCATTTGGGGCTGGAGTATGTTCATCTACAATACCTTCCATCTTAGGAAGACGAGGTGTTTATTCTCAGCTGTTTATTTGAGATACATTCAGCAATCAATAAAGAGGAAAAAAGGTTTTCAATTAAGTCATTCATTCACTTCTAAAACTAGTAAGGATGAATCACTTTATGGAAGTTCATTTCTTTCTACCCATATATTCTATAGACCTGTGGCCAGCTTAAGTAAATTCCTGGAAGCAGAGGTCAAAGAATACCTCCCTTAAATACCTATTCCTCTCCAAGTTGGAGACATTCCATCAAACAGAAATGTTGGATTCAAAGACCTATAACTAGTTTTTTTTCCCATCTGCAAATGTTTAGAATTTTGCTCCCTAACACAAGGAGTGGGTTCATCTCTTCTGATGGAGGTTCATAATGGTCTTATAGTAAGGACTTGTTTCCTCATTATAATGGTTCCAAAGGGTTAACTGGACTAAACCTTCATCTTAACAAATGCTTCTTTTCTTTATCAAAGAGAACTGTTACCAGTTTCCAGTTCCATTACCCACTGTGCTTTGCCAGCAATATTTGGCCTGGATGTATTGAAGCATTGTGCTAGAAAGTAACTTTGCTAAATTCTTATTATCCACATGATAATTAGCCCTGACTGAGGTAAAAATTCAGGCAAAAATGCTAATTTTTCATGATTCCTACTCTGGAGACAAAAGTAGAGGATTTAATAAAATTTTTATTGGACAGGTTTCTGAGTTCCAGGATGGACTTAGTGCAATAGCAAGTGCTCCAGTGTGTACTGTATACTCTGATGGCACAGATTACCTGTGTTACTCAGTTATCCTGATGTCTGTGCTCATGGATGTTTGAGACGGAAGAGTGATGATGTCAGTCCGACCATATTTTAAAGGTCATTGGTGAGGAACAAAAATTATGTATGAAAACTTGACATTTTCTGCTAAATGGAATTGTTGTTTCCCACCTCACCCTAATTAAGATTGTGCTGAGAAGTGCTTGTCATGGGGAAGGACTATACACTTTACAAAGACCAGCTAGAGACACGCTCAACTCCAAATTTTTTACAATGCAAGATGAGCAAAGGAGAAGAAGCAACAAAGCCAGAAAGCAGAGTTGAGAAAACTGTCCGTTTCATAGCAAGAGGAGAAGTAGTTTCAACACACACATGGTTGCAGTGTTGTCAAAGTCAAACGTAAGCACAGGAGGATCAGTTTTGGAGAAATTTCAGGGAACTGAGATGGGATTGCAGTTCTCTTTAAGGAGTTCCTACCATGCATAAAGGGCCAGCATGGGAGGCACCAGTGAGACACTTGTCTGCAAAATTCAATTACTGGCTGATAGAGGATGTTATCACAGGATAACCAAAGATGGGAGCTGGTATTCCAAAAGCAAATTAGAGATATGAGGTAGGGGGGCAATAGGCAGTGAGGAGTCTTTCAGAGGTCCCTGTATGGACATTGAACCATAACAGCCACTCATCAGCGGTATAAAACTACTAGCAGCAGTATCCCCAGGCTGGGAAAGACTCTTCTTGGCAAGCTTGTGTACCACACCATGCCATCCAATAGAGCCCATCTTATTGAAAACTGAATCCCTTTGAGTTCCCTGGAACAGCAGCAGCTGGAGGGGAAATAACAGTAAAATTCTATGGCCATAATAAAACGCATTAGCCATCTGAACACTCATTTCAATCAAATAATGCAGCCTATTCATATTTAAACAGGAAATATTGTTTAATGTTTATGATAATGATCAAATCAAATTTTAAAAATTAAACACGAAATTAAACATTAAAGTGAGGTTCCAACATTGGGCACTTGGGACACTGCTTCCAACCCACAGCTGATGGTTGCAATCAGCAGGGTCTATCCCCTTACCTTTGCTTAGTGCATCTCCTTGAGGAGGATGTTAGAAGAAGGTTTTGGTGTTACTCAAATGACCACAGCTGGAGCAGAGTGGCTGATTTTGAGTTGATTGTCCCAGTCTCCCCTTGCATCCATTCTGCTTTCCATGACAGTGACACTTAATGGTTGTTGAGGGGGAAGTGGAAATTCCAAAGGAAAAGTCCTTTCATCTGGAAGAAGCTAAATGGGACTTGTATTTCATCCAAGTGGAAGGCAGTTGTGTGGGTTTTTAACTTTTTCCTGAAGAGGACAGGGAGAAGTTACAGAGGTTTTTTTCAAGGCACTCAGGAAACAGAAGTAGAAAATGACACTGAAAAAGCAAGTTCTCAGATGTACATAATGGTCACAAGAGGCAAAAGTGAAAACTTTGTTGCTCTTTAAATACTGTTCCTTTGTGGTAGAACACAGCAGCTTTTATACACCAGTAACACACAGCCTTTTCTGCAGTGGCAGTAACTGGTGCAGAGCTAGAGATTTCAAAAAATAATATGTTGCTTTACACTAGTGGAGTCATGATCCCAGCCGATTAATTTAGGGTTTTGACAGCACTGTCAAAGTTTGTACCTAATGAAGACCTTGGAGTGATGGCTAGCAGTTAGGGTATTGCTTTTAGACCATATCTTTTGCTACAGTAAACCCAGAGCCAGGAAACAACTTTCTCCCACATGAAATCTGTAGTGATTTTATTGATACTAAGCCTGGCAGGTTTGGTTTTGGTTTGTTTTCTTTTTTTTCCCCCAGCTCTCTCTACTTGAAGTCAGCAGAAAAGCAAAGTTTGAAGCTAAAAAGGACTGCAACAAACTCATTGTCTCTAATATTCCTGTGCATTTCAGCCATGGACCTTATCTGTGCTGTGAGCCTGTGCAGTGACATTAGCCTTTTGCTCTAATAGTTGCATCTTTCAAGGGAGTATACCCTCAGTGTAAATTAATATCAAATTAGTATGAATTAGCAAAGATTTGGACTACTACTAACTGCATGTTGTCTCTTAAAGTTAAAAAAAAAAAAATCACAGAAGACAGAATCAACCTGTTAATCCCCAGTCTTACAGCAGTGTTGACCCAAATTTATTATGGAAGGAGCAAACAGAGAGATTTCCATACTATGAAAAAATAAATAAAATTACTGAATAAATTATCTGGGAAAGTACAGCAAAACAGAAAGATTTATCTTGAACTGTGTCTATTGCTCTCATCCCTGTACCATGCACTTTAAAATTGGATTGGTAACCTATAAGAGACTGTCAAGGATTTCATTTGTTCTACTTGACATACAGATGTACAATTGGTAAAACTGCATCTTATCTTAGTAATTGTCTACACTGCTGAGGCTGTACCTAGTTATTGACTTCAAAAGTAAGGTTTCATCTGTGCAGTTCCCTGATCCAACATCAGTCCTACCACCTCAAGCTTTATCTGCTCATCTTTCACTTCACCTTCCTGAGTTAAACCACCTTTCTTTTCACAATAACTGCTTTTCAGATTTCTGTAATCAATCAAGACTGGAGTGTGGGGGTTGAGAAGTGAATAGCTTAGTTCCCTTGTTTTGGTAGCATCATTGTGCATCTAAAAGAAAGTCATTATGAGCTGGTGCTTAAGAACTTACTGAATATATTGAGGGCTTTTAAAGAAAAAAGGTTTTTTCTAGAGTTTGGAGAAAGTTGTTATCTATCTCTAGTGAAATTTCTGTTTAGTAAACAATTCATAGAGTTTAGTGATCACAGTGAGAAATTTCTGCCTGTCTGATGGTCTTTTAAGCACATTTTGTTCCAAATACAGATTAGCATGTTTACCCTGTAATGGTTCAACAGTGTTTTTTCAAACCTGCAGCACCATTCCGTTTTCACAGGTACATGCTGCAAATAGACCCACTTGTAAAACAGGGCATTTTATTACCAAAAGAAAGCCTTTAAAGTTATTTGTTCTCCACTTCCAACTGGAAAGAGCTTTGACTTTTGTATTTACAATTTAAAGAAACAAATAACGCCCAGGTGTTTTTTTAGGAAGCCCATATTTTTCTGGCTTTTGTGTATTCTAAATGCTGGGCGTTATTATATCTGCAAGTATTCTTCATGGAAACACTTTAAGCAACTATTGAGAGAAAAAGGTTAAAAAAGACACCTTCTTTCCTTCCAATTCTCCCCCCTGTCTCAGTAAACAGTAGTGCCATCCTGGGAACCAGTTCTTGCTTGAATACCGACAGCATGGACTTACTTTTTCCAAGGAAAACAGGGAAAAAATATAGAACAATCAAAACTACAGTCAGTCAGACCTAACACTTATTCTGACACATATCCCATCTCCTAGTCTAGTCAGTCATAAAGCAGAGGGAAAATTGCAAGAGCAATATTCTTTCCTGGCTTCCTGCAATTGGCAGCTGAGGGATTCCAGAGTCAGGGGTATGTTCTTTGTATCAGTAGTTTTCAGTGGATTTTTCTTCCATGAGTTGTCCTGCTGTTTTTGAGTTCACATGGATGTTTAGATTTTGGTTTTGCATCACTGGCATTTCTCATTGTTTGAGCAGAACCATTTGTCCCTGGAGAAGGCAGAAGTTAGTCAAAGAACCTCAAGACTGACAGCTTGTACAATCATAAAACAAAGCATTGAAGTCTCTTTTCACTTCCCCAAATGCTGTCAGCCAAAGTGTGGATGTAGCTGGCATGGCAGTTTCAGAGAGAGAAGCCTGGCTGCACAGGGTGATGAAGCTTACCAGATGTCATCACTCAAGGTAGAATCCCAAACCCACGGCGCTTTACATTTTGTAGGAAAGCTGTGAACTGCAGGAGTTCAGCAGCTGTTGTACAGCCCTGCAGTAGGAAAGTACCTCCAAGGCCAGTCTGGGTGGAAGCATAGGTGAACTGGTTCCACATTCCAGAGTTAAAGCATTTCTAGTCATAAGTGAGAGCCACAAGACAAAGAGCACCAGGTTTTCAGAAGGTCCTGTGGTACCTTTGCCACATGCCAAGCAGTCCAGAAACAACTTGTTTTTAACAGCTGGCAAACAGTTCCAGTTCTAGGCATGGCAGGCTGTGCCCATGTCAGCCAAACAGCATTCCAGCTCACAGTGAGGAAATTCCTCTGCTCTTGAGAAAAAGTCTGTGGTTGTCATGGTTTTTGGGGAGATGAGGTGGGTTTTCAGCCCTGTTTCACTTCCTGTGTTCCATTTTCAAGCTTCTCTACACAATCAGTGTTTGCAATAAAATGGAATGATGTTAAGGTAGTTGGAAGGACCCACACGTAAACAAAGATGGTAACTAGATTAGTGTGTAGATCTGGGGTTGTCTGTTACACCCAGAGCTGTGTTCTTGTGTTAGCTTTGCTCCTGGGCCTCCTTTGTGAGTAATCCTTATTTCAGGACTTCACAGGAAATGCATTATGGCTTTTGTTGTTTGTAAATTATTTACATTATAACTTTTTTTTATTCTTTGATTCCTGTATGGACTCCCCAGGTGCCTGTAACAATGTGTCAATCAACATGGATATGCGCAATAGAAGAACTTCCCCTTTATAAATAAATCTATGCAGATCTGGCAATCTACCTCAGGGTATCTTTCAAACTTGTGAAAAAAATGTCAAGGAACAAATCATGTGATGCTTCAGACAGTTTGTGGACATTGCTGCCTGACTTTGGAGGCTCCTCTCACTTTTCTCTCTCTCTTCTCTCTTGCCCTCTCACCTCATTGTACTTTCATAAAGACAAGTGAGTAAAACTGGCCTGAGCTGTCTTCAGGGATCCTTTGTGATGCCCAGTAGTCGAGGTCCATCCCCAGAGCAGTGGTGTGCGAGGGGGAGCTCAAGGGCATGTCCTGCTTTCAAACGTCTCCACACACCTGCTACTGACCTCAGCTGGGAACTCGTTGCAGGCACAGCTGAGCAGTGGATTTGAAACTAAGCCTCTATTAAAATAAAATAGAAGGCATGATACCTTTGGAAAACAGAGAGCCCGGG
The DNA here is from genome assembly GCA_024734555.1 of Trochalopteron elliotii. Lineage (NCBI taxonomy): Eukaryota > Metazoa > Chordata > Aves > Passeriformes > Leiothrichidae > Trochalopteron > Trochalopteron elliotii. The sequence continues at coordinate 1,488,552 of JANPWX010020040.1, forward strand.
ACTTCAAGCAGTAAGAGTGCGGCATGATGCAGAACCAAGGCAGGATTTGGCTTTGAATGACACTCACAATTCTGTGTCCTCTGGGCTTGCCACCCACACAGCTGATTTCCTCAGCCAAGATTTTGCAAGAAAGGAGGATGTATCCTTGCCTTCATAGCAAAACTGCGTGTCTTCTCAATCAGGCTTAGATGCCCAGGAGGAAATGTAGACAGACAGGTTCTTCTCCAAGAAGGGCCAAGTACTTTTATGGGGACAAGGGTCACCAAAGACCCCTGGAAAAGTGACCTTGGGGAATATCTGACATCCAGCTGCCTCTAAGCTGCAGGGGAGATGCCTTCCTGGAATGAAGTGGAAACTGTCTGTGGCGTTTGACGTCAGCCTAAAATGCTCCTATGTGATGACCCTCACCAGATCAAAATACTGTCTCTGTAGTTTGGGGGCATTCTTTTTTATCTTGTATGCTGTCACATCAGAAAAGAGAATATTGAAACTTTCTTATGGACGTTTAGCTACCATTACTAGGGGAGGCTGGTGAGGTCTGATACCGTTTGATATGAATATAGTGGGAAGAGCCTGAAAGAGAATGAACCTACAGGATTCCCAGATCCAGCACAGTTTTGATGGGACAAAATTGGGATCTTACTGAGTAAAATACCTCTCCAAATCCCAGGGCAGTAGAACAAATGTTATAAAATATAAATTTAGATAATTTTCACCAAAAATAAAAATCAAGACCCACTGTTGAAGAACAGATTACCATAGACAAATGTAACACAAGGAGATGGGCTCTATGTAAAGAACAAACCCAAACAGAACAAAATTGAGTGGAATGACACTAAGGAATCTAGTTTAGATGAAAACAGTAAATAATTTCCACTTTAAGTGCTTTCAAATATGCATCACCCATCCTGTGAAAGACCTTCACTACTTTAAGGAGAAAGAGGACCACCAGGTGCCCCTGCAGGTGCCCCTCAGCTCTGACAACCCAAGTGCCTTCTGCATACAAAGGTGTTACCCCTGACTACTGCCTGCGTTTGCTGTATGTTGTCCCTTTTTTGTTCACTGCCATTTACATGCTGGCAGGTTGACTTTTTAATAAGGTAAGAGTAGGCTAGATGTGGGCACTTGAGAGACCCTTCCCTTCACAGCAAGCTCAGTTTCCTCAGCTTTAGCTCAGGCTGACATTATATCAAACTGTGCCTCTCCCCAGTGGGGATAACCACAGTTTATTTACAAGATACAATGGGAATGTCACACTAAATGAAGACGAAAGATGTGCAGGAAGTGTGATTGCTGCCTGTGCCTTCTTAAGAACTGCTTATTAAGGAAATCATCCTTTCAAGAAGCAAAGAGCCACCAGAACTGACCATGTTCAATACTGGGGCAGGATCTGACCTGCTCACCAACATTGTCTATCAATAGCATTTCTTCTGCGGTAATGATGCAGATGCTAATGAGCATATTAATAATAAATAACTCTGTGTGCATTTATCATGTCCCTGATTCAAAGGGTGGGAAGTGCTTTACCAACTAGAAAGTATGAAGTCCAGAGCAGCTCTTTGGTCTGTGTGGAGCCTATTGCTACTCTAAGCAAAGGGACTTTTGTCATTTGGGTTGGCAAAGAGAAGTGGCAGTGGAAACAGTGGATTCCAGTCACTACAATGCTGCTGATTCATGGTGTGAACTTGGGGGAGTTATTTCAGTGCTCTGAGTCTCAAGTTAACCATCTGTAAAATCAAGATAATTATATTTACAGTACTTATTTCATAGAGCTGCTGTGAAGATTAATTAATGCATATATATTTACAAAGTGCTTTGAGATCTTCAGGTGAAACCTGCTGCAGATGTGTAAGATATTAATCTAAAATACCTTGAAATCTCAGGAGCTGCAGTGTCTTGCCAGGTATCACTACATTTTATAGTGCTTTTGGTTTTTGTCTAAGAAAGTTGTTTTGCAGGTAGCAGTAATATATTGTGTTAATGGTGTGATACTTTGAAAGTAATAGTTTTTCCCCATTCCTTTTGACTTGTTCTTCTATCATGCACCATGTGCAAGCAGAATATGGTTTCATCAAACAGTAATTTTAGGCCAGTATTAAGAAACTTTTTTCTTTTTTTTTTTCTTTTTTTTTTTTTTACCTCTCTAGATCTCATCACAAAGAAAATCCCTGTGTTTACTTGATATTGGCTATTCCAGCTGTGTTGGTTGTTTGTGATCAGTCAGATAACCTACGATGCACATGATCCAGAAAGAAGACACATAAAGACACAGTGAGGGACTGAGGATTATGTGTATTTGTTTTATGTGCTGTGGGCAGGATTGGTCTCCCCTAAATTTAGCCATCTGAATATTAACGGTTAAGTGTAAAGTAGTTGTTTGAAGTTACTTCATACTCATTGGAAAGAGGTGGGCACTGGCTCAGAGCAGCTTGCCTGACCTTTGTTAGGTAAGAGAGATCAGTGCAGCTGACCAAATGTAGGTGTCCACTGCAGGCTAAATGGAGTAGTGTACTGCATTCCCCTGACTGTACAACACTCCCTCCACTGGCTTTGGCAACCTAAAAGGCCAGACTATCTGTAGGTAAAATATGTGGATATTTTAACCTGCAATTGAAATCGCACCTCAGGCTTCATTAAGAGGATGAATACTGAATTAGTTGATGCAGGCAGATATGCTGAGAGCGCCACATTTCCTACAGTTAAACAACAATGGCTTCTGCAGTGCTGAGTAGTGTGTAAGCATCTCAGTGTTTGTAAATCAACTTAAAAGAACAGCAGGTTCTGATAATATAAAACTCACATACACTCACCAGTTCTTATCTCTGCCTATTTCAGCCGTTCCAGGATTGTGCATGTTAGTCATATTGTGTCTAAGGTTCTCAAACTGTGGTATTTCCACCTCCTTTATTTTAAAGCAGTTCTTCAGTTTTAGGAACTCAAAACCAAGAAATTATTCAGTGGAAGGTTTCTTCCTGAATTTCTCGCTCTGACACACAGTCAAAGGCCCACTAAATACATAATTCAATTCTTCCATCTCTCTATGCTCATATATACATCTCCAGATAGCTGCCACATCCAAAACACACACAAGTTTTCTTCCTAATTTTTGCCCATTTTAGTCACCTTTGAAAAAATTCTGTATCCCAGATCTATAAGAAAGTGAAAAGAATATTTGCACATGCTCGCCTACAAACAGAAAAGTCAAAGCATTCAGCCAAGGAAGCAAAAAGGTAATGACTGTTTTAAGCATCTGCACAGACTTTCCCTAATGCAGTGGACTTTTACTATTTAGCACCAGCCAGCCACCTGCTCTAATATGCACATTTACACACAGACTTACCTATGTATGTTTAGATAGATAGAGATATATTGATTTACATTGGAGTCTTGAGAGAAGAATTCTTTTGATTTTCTCTGGACATCTGATCTTCCTTAAGGCAGTTGTCATTCTACATTAACTTGTCTTGTTCTGCCTCAGCTCACTCTTTTTTGTCTTAAATGCCATATTAGAAAATGTTTACAAGCCCCCTGCCTCCTTTGTGATGCCCACAATGCACCTGGGCACCTTGGGAAGCATGCCGTGATCCTTCCTGACACATGTCAGCCAACATCTCATCAGGGGCTCAGCTGTGTCACCCCCGATGATATTGCGTGGCAAGATCAGTCGTGGGCTACATTACACCTGATCCTGCCCCCAGGGGAGGTGGGAAGGACTATGCTAATTGCTTCTGACCCTCCAAGATCACGGAGGGAAATCGCCTTCATCCGGTGCAACAACAGATCTGTTCAATGGAAAACACGTTGCTGCAATGTGCACAAACCCTTCCAGTGCCTTTACAAGATGGCAGAAGCCTTTGCCCCTGTGCTTGTGGTGAGATGATGCAGCACTAGAGTTACATGATCAGTTCACCTGAAACTATTCCCAGTAAATACAGGAGCATGCTCCCATTCACAGCCCTCGCATATTTCCCAGCCTAGCTGTGGAGTTATAAAAACATGTGCTTGGACCCCATTGCATAGGTGTTGCTTCAGTGCCATTCAAGAATCTGCCTAAAAGCCCTGGATTCTCTCTTCAGGGATCCCAGGAAACAGTGGGACTGTCTATGATATTGAGGAAAAGCACAGAAAATCAGTACATTTCAAGATACCCTGCCTATTCTTTACTTTCTTGAAAGATGGGAGATTTTCTAGTTTACCAGGATCATAGAATCTTTCAGGTTGGAATAGCCTTTAAAGATCCTCTAGTCCAACCCCTCTGTCCCCTGGGCAGGGACAGCTTCCACTACATCGGGTTGCTTCAAGCCCCGTCCAACCGGACCTTGGGTGGGACATCCACAACCTCTCCAGGCAACCTGTGCCTGTGTCTCAACAACCTCACAGTAAAGAATTTCTTCCCAATACTTTCTTAATAGAAGGTACCACCTATTTTGCACAGCCAACAGAGTGGTAGATTTAGGAAGACACTGGAGTTCCTTCTGTTGCCCAAGACTTGCCCTCAGCCCTTCAGAGCCCTACCCTGAGCCAGTGGACCAGCACACAAAAAAGGAGGATGAAAGAACCAGCTGTTCTCTGACCGGGCTCTGTATGTCTACATCATCAGACACACACTTCTTCACATCTCTTGTCACTGTACTGAAAGAGAAATGTAGGACTGAGAGGTGCAATCTTTGCTTCATCACATTCATTCATTTTTTCCCTTTCTTGTTGTCTTTTTTACCAGTACTCCTTTTCCTTCTTTAATCACACCTTACCACACTCTGTGCTTTTATGCATGTCCTGCCAAATGACATGCACAGGTTTCTGGCTTTACGTTTTCCTGACATGCAGATATTGCTGTCTTGTCCTTTGCTGGGCATGAACCCCAGAGTCATCACTTCCAACAGAATCAGACCTCTTTTCAGATCATGTATGCTTGGTTAGGTTGTAGAAACATCTCAGAGGGGAAATAAATGCATGCAATTATGTGAAATAGTTAGAGCAACTCTGTATAAAGAAAACAGAAATTGAATTTGGTAGCCTGTTTTCAATCAAACTTTCAGAAGCACCAGGTGCTCTAGTAGAAGCAGAAGGCAGTTTTAAGATAGCCTTGCACCAAACCAGTTTCTTGCCAGTTTTCCTGAATTAGACATTGGCTTTCATCCTGCGTAATAGATATTTTGTCTCTTCCCAAGTCCCAGAAACAGCTAGTCGTAGAACAAAATCTAGCACTGAAAACCCCTTTGCACTGCATGCCAAGGCAAACAACTTGCTCTGCAATGCAGGGCAGGGAAAGCAGGGAGTCAGAACTGGATTAGGCATTAGCGTTAGGACCTCAATACAAGTTGGGGAGGGGGAGATTGTTGGGTCGTCGTTTGTTTGGGGTTTTTTTACTTGATTATCCAAAGGGTGCTGAGTAGGTGGCGTAATATTTTACTTGAACTTCTTGTGTTTAAATGCACACATACACTGCACACACACAAGTACGCACTCATGAGCACATGGAAACGGGTGTTTCGGTGTGGGGGCAGGGGATGGGTTGGGAGAGTGGAGCTGTCAAGACGATGTCATGGCAAAGGCATTCCATCAGCTAGAGGGGGAGATTTTCTGGGCCTTGGTTTGAGAAGCAGACAGATGAGTGACAGGGGTTAAAAGCTTCCCGCTTTCTTTTCCACATTGCCTCCTTGATGGTAAAGAGTTCCCTGTCCCTCACACAGAAGGTGCTCTGAGATTTCAAAGTGTTTTGCTGGAAATACTGTACAGACTATAATAAGCTATTGTAGCCCATGGCAGAGAAGCCCAGCTGAGCCTAATTCCCCATATCCTTAACTCATCAGCCTCTGATCATAATGCAGGTTCAGTGTCCTAGAGTACCATTAAATAAAAAAATGCACACAATAAAACCAATTAGTACATTTCATGGTGATGAGAGATGTCAGACTGTGCACCCTGGGCATAGCAGACCTCTGCTTAGTCACGAGACAGGCAGTGTAATCTACCCCACAGTCTCCTGTGGGCCTGACCCAGAGGACCTGAAACCAAAGGACAGACAGGAGCATGGGCTCCTCCACTCGTTCATTTTCCAGCTGGCCAAGGCTGTCACAGGCAGACATGGTCAGTTTTGACATTGAAGGTATTGTCATCCACTCAAGGAACAGAGCACAGCCACCACCACCTCCAACACTGGCAGCGAGGAGGGGAAATACATTAATGGTGCAGGTTAGTGAGGGAAATTAGGAGAAGGATATACAAATGAAAAGAAAGAGCAGTGGGATTCTAGGTAGCAGTGATGCTCCTGGAGATCATTGTTGGAGACAGTGAAAAAAAGTGGTGACATTTGGCTCTGAGTTATCAAAATTACAGAAGAACAATAATAAAAAGCACCTGAGATTTGCTGCATATCCTGAGAAAGTTTGTCTGTCCCTCAACTATTCCTGAAACAGACCACATTCCTCATAGGCTCCTTTGCAAATTCCGTGGGGGGAAATTAATTGTCTGGCTTGCATTTAACCAGTTCCCTCTCCCAAAGAGGTCTGGGTTCAATCCATCAGTCCATCTATTCCTCATTTTATCTTGGAGCTGTAATGTATATTGAGCAGGAGATAGGAGCAATGATCTTGTTCTCCAGCACTGTTTCCCTCACAAGAGACTGCATTAAACTTTCTAGACTAAAACACAGCAAACATCACAGATTTCACAGAGATGGCTGAATACCACCCCTCAGAGGTCTCTTTGGTTCATTGAGCGTGATGATGAGACATCCTTGTGGCACTTGCACTGTAAACACCTAAATAGATGAGATCTCAGCTCAAAAATCACACCTCTTAGCTTCATTATTTAAATATTTCTATGCCTGAAAATAATAATGCTAGACAACTATCACGAAAACAACTTCTTAGTCAGGAGATAGTCAAATGGGCAGCAGTAAATCAGTGACCATGACTTCTTAGCTCCCAAGCCTAGTTGTGAGGCTCCTGGCTGGTGGTTGCACTACCTGTTCCCATTTCCAGGTGAGGCTGGAGTGGCTCATTTGTGCCTAATGATGCTTTTTCTGGGAATGCATCTCGTGGCTTAATGTAGACTGACCCACTGAGTGTGTTTAAGTGGGTCTCTCTTGTCTACAGCAAATATTGGACCCATTTCTTGCACTTTGTAATATCAAACATCCAGTTAAGACAGCAAAATCAGGAAATTAATAAATATTATATTTCTGTGTTTTTCATCTATCAGTGCATTCAATTACTTCTTCCTAATAAACAAGATCCATTCAGGAACAACAGGTCTCAGGACTGATTTTATTTTATTATCAACAAGGAGAACTGGCTTTGCTGTTAACCTTTCCATTTATTTAAAATGCCCTGGATTTCGTATTCAATTTTTATGCTCTCTGTTTATGATTGTTTCCTTGAAATGGAAAATTCAAGGACTTTGATAAATGGATTGAAAGGTTGCCTTATTTCTCTGTCACTTCTGCCTTTGCATCCTCTGCAAAATGCTGTTTTGCAAATCATAAAGATGGGTATTGCAACAAGTATTCATCAGAGTATGGCAGGGAGGGCTGTAGGGGCAAAACAGACTGTCCTAGTGAGGGGAAGAAGCAAGAAGCTGGTAGGAAACATTTTGGAGCTGAAATTAGAACAAACTGGCATAGACTGGCTGTCCCTGTAGTCTCTTTGATGGTGGTATCCATGGGCTGAAACAACTTTTACATTGCCGTGGTCTGGGGCAGTCTGGGTGCCATGGAAAAGGGCCTTCAGTGGGTTTGTGAAAATCTTTTGAAGAATTAAATTTCTTATTTGGGACTAATTTACACTCTTTTTATAGTAACTCCAGTTGAAATAGTGCTGATACAGGCATGTGTCAGACTGTAAGAGAGACTGATAGTTCTCCATCACTGCACAAATTGTCACCTAAACTGCAAATGGCAACACTTGTCCCACCCACCCCACCCCACCCGTCCCGAAACAGGGTCACGAGTTCTGGGGTATTCCATATCCCTTTGAATGAGGCATCATAAATGACTTCCTCAGAACAGGTTTTCTTGAATTGAGTCACAGACAATAAGTACCTGGTGCCAGAAGTTTCCTCATTCAAGACATCAGCATACCCAAACAGCAGCCCCCTCTAAGGAGTCAAACTCAGGCCTTAAGTAACTGCAGAATGAGAAACCTCAAGCAACTAATAGGTTATTTCTCTCCTGCATGGGCTGAAATAGGGTTTCTGTCCCTCCTGCATCATTGTAGTCATTGCACATGAGCTGATACCGGGAGCACCTGGAGGCCTCTCCTAATAGCACCCAGAGTCACTTCATAGTGGAGTGGGTAAACAAAAAACATCCCTGTGCTACTGCAGAAGGAGAGCTCCCTGCAGGGCAAACACCTGGGACTGTTGGCTCTCCTACTCTTCCGTTCTTGTGCTCAGTTTGTGCCCGCAGAGCCCCTCAGATGCCTTTCCAGCTTCTGAGCCCTCCAAGCCCCACTGCAGAGGGCATCCCACAGGGAATGCTGAGCCAAGAGGTAATTGAACCCCCAGTAGTTCACAAGGAGCTACCTCCTCATAAGGCCGTGACCACCCCTCAGCACCCGTGTGAACTCAGCCAGTGGGGAAAGCGCCACAACTTCTCTGATGATTCAAATTTGTGATTGTCACACTCGTCCCTTCACACACCTTCATTAGGGCAGTCAGGACCTGTGTTCCTTCTGGCTCTGCACTTTTCACTCCCTTTCTTTGTGTTACTATGGCAAGTAACGAAAATGTTCAGCTCCCAGCTCTGAGTCACTGCCACCCTCCCAAAAAGCAGTCGTGTCCTGAACTGCTCTTTCCCAGGAGCTGCCAAGCACATACCAGTATTCACCCTAGATTCTTAGGCAGCTACAGACTACAACTTGTAGCAGAAACCATTAATACTATTAATAACCTGTTTTTAACATGAGACCTTTTAAAACTGCAGGGCCCAACACACTTGACGCATTTCACTACCTACGTGTTGCAAATCCACACCCTCCAAGGAATTTCACAGCCATCAGTGGTGCAGGCTGAGCTCCTTGCACCTGCAGAGCAACATCATAGACAGACCTCAGGTTGCCCTGCCCAAATCTCATAAATGCGTCACCATAAAGAGGAACAAGGGGTCCTCTGCAGCATAACAGCTTCCCACCGTGCTTTGATGCACCACCAAACAGCTTCACTTCTGAGCATTCCTGTTCACCAGGGTACCATGAGTGGTGTGCAAGCTTCCATCTTTCCGGATCATTTCTCTCAGCAGCAAAATACTGGACCTGCTCAGGTCAGAGCAGCAGGCTTACTATACAGGCTACCATTGCATCCAAAGACTCAAGGAAGATGGAGTGTAATCCCTTTAGAACATGAGTACTTTCTGGAGCAATGATCTCCTTTCTAGTCTGTTTGCTATTACATTCAACTGTCCATCCATCCATCCATCCATCCATCCTGATGGTCACCATTATTCTCACTACATGTGAGCACCTACATTTCCATGGAAAGGGCAAGGCAGATTTTTTTCATTGATGGCCATCTCATCTTACTTTGATTTATTTAGAAGGAAGGTCTTCTTTTTGCTTGCTTTCACTTTGGGTGCCACAGTCATGACTGACTTACTTGAGTGTCTCTGACCTTTACTGCCTGTGACCATTTCCCACCAAATACATCCTCTGATAGGGTTTGATTTTAAAAAGAAACTATTTGTTGTAGGAACAGAGGATTTCTTTGCCTTTGCAGTCCCACTTGTGTGCTGGGGAGAGGCAGTGCTGGGAGGAATGCTTTGTGATACACCGAGGTTGGAGAGAAGGGTCTGGCTTGCATCAGGGTGAGACTGATTGTAAGGAAGGGAGGGAGGGAAAGGGGAGATAGAGAGAAGAGAAACCGCATCACTTCCACAACTGCTACTGCTCAGGAAAAAGAAGCAAAAGAAATATATATCTGCTTGCCTATTAATTTAAATCTAGACACAGGAAGAACTCAACGAACTGTAATTTATGAGCTGTCAAAGCCTGAAAAATTCCTTTTGACACTGTATTTTCAGTTATTACATGCTTTCCTGCAAGACGACAGCGTAATTCTGTAGGGAGTCTTCTAGTGAACAGCACAATGGCAGAGGGCAGTGGGGGCTTTCTTATTATCTTTTCTTCCCCCTTTCATCTTCTCTCCCGACTCCTTTCAGTCATCCCCCCTTTCCTACCTGCTGCTTGCCCAAACAGCAGAGAGGAGGTAAATCAGCAGCAGTCCCCATCCTACCAGCCCTTCCACAAATCCAAGGCCGTGCTCGGTGCTGGGCTGCATACAGCACCACACAGAGATTTCTGAGGACTCACTGGGTGATGGGAATGGAGATTAGGCAGTGACCACAACTCTCACACAGTCTCTGGCATTTTAAACACTTCTGCTGGTTTGCCTCTGTCCATGCTAGCTAGATACCCCCCACTCCTAGCACACCTTTTAGTTGGGTCCCTCTTACTTTATCAGCATTGATTGACAAGTGCCAGCTCCCTCAGATGCCCAGAAGCTGGCAGCACTGACTGCCTGGCTCCCTGCTTCTCCATAAAATGAGTCAGGACAGTGGAGATTCCTGCCAGAATCCTGGGTCAAGAGCAGTTTCTCCTCTATTCCTATTCTTGAGGAAAAGGGCCCTCCTGAAGGTTTGCTCCTTGGAAGAGAGTGTTAAGATCTTGGATGGACACCTCTGGACTACACAAAAAACAGAGGGTGGGGTGGCATTTTGGTGGCAGTGTTTGCTGGAGGGGAGGGCATGAAAGGGCCACCTGCCCATGGGCATCTATCTACATCTCCATCAAGTTGTGGGGACACGCAGGTTTGGGAAGTGATGACAGTGGCACCTTTGCCCAATGTCTGTTGATGGAGGAACTCATGCTAACATCAAATGAAGTATGACCTGAAAATGTTTCTTTCTCCTGAATCCAACCTGAGGTTCCCTTGGCATCCAGCTCATTTCCTTATCACTTGGGGACAGGAGTGGGGGAGGCTTTCACAACAAATGTCATTTATCCCTGTATTTCCAAGTCTTCCTTTTCCTTATACACACAAATGCTTTTTAATTTGAGTTGCCGGTGGTAGTGGTAAGGTTGTCATTTTTGCTTTATTTTTTTCTTCCCAGCTTTGGTTTCTCACTTACAGCTCAGAAAACCCTTTTAAGGTCTATTCTCTGTGATAGGCACTTCGCCTCCTATTTAGAGAATCACTCCCACACACTGCATGCATCCATATGCAGACATGCAGACATACAATTTTTCTGGGTGAACTGAACTACAAATCTTGTGCTTTAATATAATTTCGGCAGCCTATGCAAAGCTCTCTGATGTCAGGATTATGGACTAGTCTTCTGAAAAATGCTGTAGAAAAGTCCAGAGAAAAGGATCATGCTTTCTGTGGGGTTGTGCTGCAAGGCAAGTGCTCACAATTCCAGAGTCTATTCCAGATTGTGTGTCTCTTTAACTTCTGTGGGTCTCAGTCACCCCAAGCCTGAATCAGGGCCAACATCACCACCTACTACTGCTTAGGCAGTGTTTGAATGATTATGTTAGACCTTTGTTTAGTCTACTATCATTGCTGTGGTAGCATATTCTTTCAGAATCAAGTATCAAAACAACCAAGGTCAAAACTCCCCTGGATTGCAGGTGAAGAGATGAAAACTAATGAAAACAAAAAGGTTTGCCAAGAACTGTTCTCACATCTAACAGCAAAAACAGGGAGATAAAAGGTTGTCTCTTGAATGTGAGGTGAGTCCTTAGGAAGCTGGGGACAAACTGTTGTATCTTACTCATGAGTGGGTTATTGATGGGCAAACTTTCAGGCAAAATTTCAGGTTTTTTGTTAAAATTCAGGAAAGCCTGCACCAAATCCTTCAAGATAACTGCTCTCTGGGTCCTACCTTCCACTTAGATAAGGTGTGAGCTACTACACAAAAAAAAGACAGGACAAGTAGCTCTCTGTAAGACCAAGAACCACCAAATCACACAGGGCTAGATATTCCTCAGTCTGGGACAATGTGACTGGAACAGGTCAAAAAAAGAGACAGGAAAAGCCAATAGTTAAAACACTGAAAGAGACAAAGCAGGGTTTAATGCATGTTCCCTGACATCTTTTGGTTAACATTACATATGCTAAATAAATGTCATCCCAACTGGGACCTGGGCTTTGTTTCCAGCTCAGAGAAGTGTTCAGAGAAGTTGAATGATAAGAGTCCTATTGCCTTTACATTGCTTCACTGTGCAGGGAAGTCTCTGAGTGTGTACAATACAATTACTTTTGCTCCCAGGAAAAAAGATATTGAGGTGGGGAAAGGAAAAAAGTGTCCCGTGTTTCTCGTCACATGAAACACTCTTAGGAATTATGACTTCGGTTTCCTTTATTTGCTGGTCTCTCCAGCTCTCCCAGTCTCAGTGGGAGTAACTTGTAAGCCGGTATTTAATTCCAGGGTCCTGCAGATGTAATAGTGGCAAGAATATAATAAAGAAGAATAGGGTCCTTCTTATGATAGTTGAGTCACTGTATTTGCAAAGTGTATTTGCAATTTGTATAACATCTACACCCTCATAGCAAACAAAACCTGCCAGTGAACCAGCCATTAAAAATAAGCTGCAATAAGCAAGAGCAAAGAACAGAAATAACCAGGGTCTATGCCCAACTTTTATAGCAATATCTGGAGAAAGGAAAATAAAGTATTCCTTAAATACTATTGTTAGGGGATGGTGCTGCAGCAGAGGTGAAGTCCTACTGTTCAAGCTAGGAGAAGGAACAATGCCAGAGACAAGGAAAGAAAGGAGAGGGGCTATGTATCTTTGAGATCCTATCTTCCCTGTGGCAAAACTGACTGATTGAGTTTTCCTTATCAGTGTAAGTTATCTTAAGCTGCAAAGGTTCTCTAGAATTGGAACTTCCTTGTAGTTCTTGCTGAGCACAGTGTTCAAGAGGGTGGACATTAAATGGATTAAGAAGTGGGTAATGGACAAATCTCAAAATGCAGTTGTCAAAGAGAAACCATGATAGAGTGAGGGTATTTACAGCAGGGCTCTACACGGATCAGTAGCCAGCTCTGACGCTAGTCAGTGTTGTCATGAATGATGTGGAATTAAATATCCTAGCTGATAAAATCTGTGGATAACACAAAATGGAAAACTGTAAGGACAGAACTCTGATACAGAGTCATCTAAGTCACCTACGTCACTCTAAACGAGCTTCAGCTGGCTAAGACATTATGTGCGTGTTTCTGCAGAACCACATGTAAGTTGACTTAAGGAGGAATAGAGCTGCAAAACAGGCCTAAAGAATGAGGGGTTGTATTTCATAGGACAGCAACCTAGAAAAGTACCTAGGCAATGACCTAGAAAAGTGGTTAGCACGGCTGAGGAAGACAGCATCATCTCACAGCGTGGTGGTGGGCAAAACCATCTAGTTTTGCATGGGCCTCTTGCTATATAAACAAAGAACCTGAAGGACAAAGATGATTTTTTAGTAGGTGACACTGGTGGAGAGCCTGGCCTGATCCAAGCCTGGCATTCGTCTTTTAAAAACTGTAATAGTGTTTTAGAAAACCTGTATAAATGAAGCACATGCCTCTAAGTGCCCAGTTTGAAAAGTTGTGCTCGTCCTTGCCTAAGAGAGCTACAAGAAACTTCGGTCTTTAGGTATCTTTTCTGGGAAAATAGCCCATATATGAAAGAGCACTTTAATCACCTGGAGAGAGACTGCACTTTTCTCTGAAACTTTTGTAATTTGAACACGATGCCAAACACATTAAAGCAAGAAGTTAGAGACAGGCTCTTGTCACAAGAGGATGCGCATCAAAGCAAGCTGTGATGCTGTCGGTTGCTCTGCCCGTTGTCCTCGTAGTAAGAATTGACCCCTCACCAGGACACACATTTTAGCAAAAACACAGCCTATGGGAATGGCTGCAGGGCAGCAGCAGGATGGCTTCAGCACAGTGGTTCAGCCCCCTGAGGCAGCTTTGTACAGAGGTGGAGAGACCAGACCCCTACAAATCCCTTTTGAACAATCAGGTGTGTGAGCCTCTGACTAGCCTGGGGTTAAGCGGGTTTAGGGACAAAGGAGGAGTTTGCCACTACTATATTTTTCCCTATGCGCTGCCCATCTTTGCTTCCTGACTGATGCTGCAGATCACTGAAGAGGGTCTTTAGCGCGGGGAGCGTGCCAAGCCCGGGCGCTGGCTCTCTGTGTCAGTGTTATCGCTGGCTGTCACATTTCGAAAGAGGAAGCGAGTCTGTGCCACGCACACAGAGAACAAAGCCCTCGCCAAGCCGAATGAGAGTTACAACTTGTCAGCACGTCTCTCAGCCTGCCGAGGGCCAAACATGAAACACAAAAAAGGCCTGAAATGAGGGAAAAAGGGGAAATAATAGCACAGTGAGCTCTCAAGCTCAGAAAAAGCTTGCTATAAAACAGCACCTTCGCTCTCTGCCTCTCTCTGTTTCTCTGAGTCCTGGCTACTGATGAAGGGAAGAGATGACTCCCCTTAGCACAGTTATGGTACTGTTGCAGTAATAGGGACCGGAGCCAGGTTCAGATCTGTCTTGCATAGCCCTGCTTTCTCCACATGCCCCGAAAAGCATTGTTAGCCAAAAAGCGTTATTAATAATGATGAAATCTGAGGTAGAAAGAGCCTGCAGAGGGTCATTTTTTACTAGATGGACAGTAAAGCTCTAGAGGTCAGAAACACCTTTCTGAAACTTGGACTTTACCCTGAATTAGTCAATTAATTTCTCCCATTACTAACATTGAGTAGGAATGGGATAACCATTTTTTATACTTCCTGATCTTGCCTTAGCTGTGTTGGTGGGATAAATAATTCTATCATTGCATGGTGTATGTCTGTAATGTTAATTTATACCTAGTAAGATCTTGTTTCAGGAAGCTTTCTAGATTTATGCTTAATAATAATTTGGTCCAGGAATATAATTTTCTGTTTCAAATACTTTTGTCATGGATAATATGCCATGGCAAGAAAAAGACAGCCATGTATGGGCAGCACGGTTCGGGCTGAGATGAAAGACCAACTTCTGTGAAAGCACTTCTGTGAAAAAATAGAGATGCATCTATACCAACTGACTGAAAACAGGTGACAAACTTCATATGGACTCCACCCTATACTGCCAGTTGTTGTCGATACAACTGGTAGTATATGCATCTTGCAGGCTCTCTGGTCTAATTAAAATTAGATGAAGCAAAGCACTGTCAGTAGAAAATTGTTTGACAAATATTTGTCTTGCTCCCATCTGCTCCCACTGTGCTGCATCTCCTTCTGATGCCCATACTGGTAAGGGATTGAGTTCTCTTCTATTAAGACCCATTTGCTGTTAAGAAAAACATCATCTAGTTCAACATCCTTGCCACTCTTGCCACCCTTGCCTCTTCTGCCAGACAAGGTTTTTCAAAGTCCAATTCACCCTGGCCTTAAACACATGAGTCTTCTGAGTACACAAAGAGATGCTCCTTCTCTTGCAGGTGTATAGAAGTCTTTTGTCCTCAGCTCTTCCCTTTTGCTCTCCACCGTGAGTTCTATAGCACAGGGTCTCAGGGTCTCCGGTATGAGCTCAAGAGTAGCACGTGTAAGATCAAGGTGTGGTTTAAAGCCAGGATTTTATCTAACATTTGATGAGCAAGACAACAAATTCATTAATCCTGAAGGAAAACATAAGGACAATAATGGTCCTTCAAATAGTTCAAGACCACCCAGCTATGCTACTTTTACAGAAGCAGAACCCTCATTCAGTCAGTAAGAGTTACTAGGTAGTGTTGGGCTGAGCTGAGAAGGATTTAAAAAGACTGATGGAAAGGAGAAGCTCAGCAAGGAGACAGACAAGGCAGGATTTGGCCCTGAGCACTCCCATCTTCCTGCATCTGAGAGAAGACGATGGAGAAAAGATCTGCAGGTGCAAGCCACTAATATGTCATAGGCATCCACTACAACCAGCACCTGTTTGCTCTGATTTCAGACCACAGCAGCCAAGATCAGAATTGTGGGACTGTCCCCGCAGGCTCACCAGAGAAGGGCTGACTAAACTGTGAATGGGGAGGTGCCAAGCCTTTTCCTGACCAAGCTCACCCCTAAGACCCACCTGTCCACAGCACTGCCAGCAGCACCAGTGGCTGCATTAAACTGCCTTTGCAGCAGGAGGCTGTTTATGAACTAATTCTTTACTGCTGGCATAGCACCCGGCTCATTTTCACCTTTCTTAAAGGTTAACCTCATTTCCTTCTATTAGTTGGTTTTAGCGAATGCCATTTGGCACGGCAGTTAAAGAGCTCTGTCAGTGGATGGAAATGACACTGGCATTTAAAGCCAGTCGGAGTTGAGAGCTGGGGGGGTGGGAAGGTGGGTGGAAGAAATAATCTTCAATAAAATGTTTATAGGGAGATGCTAAGTGACATCAAAGAAAGCAGCCTCGATTTCCTCAAGAGGAGAAATCTTTGGGTCAGCGCGCTCAGTGGGATGGGTCTCCCCTGAGTTTGAAACCAACCCAAATGCAGGCGAAAAATGTGACTAGAGACTCCAGAAAGGACTCTGGACATCCCCCCTCTATGGATAACTTCTTTTTGGGTCCAGGTGGCCTTCCTCAGTGACAAGTGTGTGCTTAATATTACTGTCACTGAAGGAAAGTTCCTCTGAGTGTGTTGATTATAAATTCTATTGCAAGTCGTACCTGGCATTTCAGGCCATCCTGTCTGATCCCAATTTTACTGCATTTGTTCAGTGCTGTTTTAAAACCTGGGGTAAGACCGGCAGGAAAGTCTTCTACTCAGAGGAAGGATGAGCTTTGTCTGTGCAGGAGACTTCACAGGGGGTTTGTTTTCTTGTCTTTACTCCAACAGAATGGTGAAAGGAGTGTAAGCAAACAGGCTGAAGCAGGGAAACACATGCAGACTACCAAACCCTGCCACAGAAAAGGTGTGATGGGCATTGTCCAGGCTCTTGCTGTCTTTCTGCTCTGTCCTCACCAGATCTCTCCTAGCACAGGTGTAAGACATCGTTCTGCATCAGGGAGAATCTGCAGTACCCAGCAGTGGCAGGGACATCTGAGCAGTGTTTTAGCAAATCGAGAGTCTGATCCAAAGCCTGTAAGGCTCCATGGCACTCTTTTTCATTAACTTCAATAAGCTTCAGCTCTAACCCTGAATCCCCGATGTTTATTTCAAGCACTGGTGTAACATCACTGGAATATAATGTTCCTCCTCAGATGCACCTTAAGGTAACAACCTAAATGAATATGTGGATAAGTCAAGCCAGATCCTGCTGGGTGGCATCCTGAAGCAGACCCATTCATTTCCTGGGTCATTTGTTGAGCTGGCCAAAGTATTGCAAAGGAACAGGTGTCTAGCCCAACATGTAGTTTTGTAACAGGCAAAGCTCTCCCCTGGAACAGATTCATTTCATTTCAATGAGATTTTTGCCAGGAGACACCTTTTTTTTTTTTTTTTTTTTTTTTAATTAATGCATTGAGTTCTCTTTTCAGGAGGTAAAAATCTATCATTTTAACAGGATCTTTTTGATTTAATTTTGCTTCAAATCTGTATTGTATTAGACCACTAGCTTCAATTCTGAGTTAGACCAAAGGGTTGTCTAGTCCAGCATCCTCTGTTCCAACAGTGCCCATTCGAAACAGGAGGAACAAGGCTTTTATGAAGCGTGATCCTCCCCCTAATACCCTATGGCTTTCAGCAGACAGAGGTTTAGTGACTAAGATAGATTTTGCATCTGGATATTCATGTTTTATAGCACTGAGTGGACATAACCACCACTAATCTGTCTCATTTGCCTTGGAGCTAATTTATGACTTTTGCGTTCAGCAACATCCCATGACACAAATGTCTTTTATTCATTCATATAGTGTGTGAAAATATACTTTCTTTTGTCTGGCTGAAAACCGCAGCCATTCTGCTTTATATATTTCATGCTTTGAGGTTATTAAGACAAAGGCTTTTTATTCCTCTGAGACAATACCCTGTAACATTTCACAACTGAAGAATTTCCGTTTCACAAGAACTTTGGCCTCTCCAATTCAAAGTGGAAGTACGTTTTTTAAGACATCAGTATTTCTTATAGAAAGAAATCCCATTTTTCATCCAGTTTCAGTCATTTCATTATATCAGTGTAATTGAGGGTGACAGCAGTGAAAATAATAATAGCAAAAAAAAAAAAATCAAAAAACAGCCAAACAAAAAACTACCAACGATAACAAAGAAAACCTACTTAGGCACCCTGGGAAGAACTGGCAAGAATGAATTAAAGTTTCATAATAACAGCTTCTTCTTGTCACCTGGGCTAGGAGAGTCACAAGAACAGGTTGGGAGGATCAGACACCCCAGTCTAATCACACTGGCACCACATCATGTGCCTCCACCATATTGTTCAGCTACCCATATGCAGGTATGTTCTATATAGAAGCAGAGTCCAATCCTCACCTTCATTTTTATCAATAAAATCTTCCAAATGGGACTTCCACCTAGATAGAGTGGAACTGGTTTAACAAAAGTTATGCTGTCTTTTTAGGTGACCTGCCTTGTGGGGGAAAAGAGTCACTGTTAAGGTGTCCTAGCAGTCAGTGGGATGCCTGAAGGATTAACTGGGTGGATCCTATTGGGGTTCAGATCTTGTACTATTCACCTGCAAGTGGCCACATGCACTGCATGCCCAGCTCCACTCCTCGCATCCATAAGCAAATCCTTACAGGATTTCAGCTCTTGCTCCATAAAGCAGGGTGAAATTATTTTTTTCCACCAATCTTCTTATTTTTCTACTTACAGTTACAGGCAAGAGTATCTCTTTACAAGCTCATAAACATAGCCTGGCAAACTCTACTTTTGATTTTAACTAAGGATTCTAGGTACAACATCAAACAAATAATGCACAAAAATTCTGTGTGAAATACAGCTTCATAACTGAAGTAAACATTAGGCTAAGAGCTGTATGAAGTAGGAAAGGTGTTACTGAGACCTCTGAGATGTGCTGCTTGGAAGCCTTTATTATTATTGTTTTCTTTTGCCTTTTCTTCATTTTCTTTGTTTGTAGATGAGGGGCTGAAGAGGAAAAAAATCCAGCAAGTTTATAAAAGCAATGGAGAAGGGAGTTGAGGCATTTTGTAGGAGATCTTTAATGACATTCTGTATAATTTGAAAGTGGGGAGAAAAGGGGGGAGAGAAAAAGGGAATTAGCAAAAAAACTGGCAAAAGAAAAGTGGAATGTGGAGAGAAGTGTGTGGATGAATTTTAATGCAATCAGAAAGCTGTAATAATGGTAATAAAGGAATATATTCAGACGTCAAGAGAGGGAGAAGGGAACAGGACCCGCGACACCAGAATTTAAATTAGATATAGGCGTATAATTCTCTTTTCTTCCCCCCTCCTTTCTTCAAATGAAGAAAATGGAATTTTTAAGCACAGCAAAGGAGGGATTAACAATTGGCAGGTTTTCAGCCCTTTGTCTTTTGGCGAATCCCATTTAATCACCGTCTTTAATATTAAGAAGGCTGTGGCCGTGCAGGGCTGTCTCAGACTTGGGGGAAAAGGGATGATATACAGAGGAAAAGAGAGATAACACTTAGGTTCAGGCAATTGTGAGAAAGTGTTTCAATTACCTCCACTGAAGTCTTTAAAAACTGAAGTTTAATTTGATCTGAAATGTCGTCCCAGCTCCTGCAAGAGAAAATATGTCCTTCCCACCCCCCTTCCTGCCCATGCCTATGCTGTTTCATGGTCCTCGGTGCTCAAGGCTGGAGTGCTACCACAGATTAATGTCTTGGCCTTCTAGGCTTCTGGAAGAGGTTTCAAATCTTCGACAGGTCACCAGTGAGATGAGTTTAGGAACTGAAACTTATTTTCCTGACATACCAGTCTTGACACCACTGACCCTGCAGAGTTTGTCAAGAAGCTTCCAAGCTTTGCTCTGAATGAGTGTGAAAACCAAATGGCCCTTCAGGCTCAGCCTCAGCCTTGTGTGGCCACAGAGTGAAAAAGGGATGTTACACATAGGAATTAAGATCTGTTAAATTCCCCAGAACCAAAGGCAGTAGAAGTTGTATTCAAATCTGAGCTGCCTCTGAAAGATGAGTGCAAAAGCATTAATCAGTGTTCATTTGAGGTGTCATTTGATAGTACAAGACAGTCTTCTCCTTCATCTCCTTCTTCTTCTGGAAATCCATCAAACTGCTCTGAGATAATATTTGTGGATTCACAGGAGGAAGGAGCCTAAACAGTCATGCAAATTCCTGTGAAGTTTAGTCATAGCACAGCTGAACACATCTGCTCTTCCTTAGGTATGTTCTCTCGAGAACATTTCCAGGGTTGTTCCCAGGGAGTGAGAACTGTAAGAATAGGCTGCTAATGCCTAGGGGAAGAGGTCTGATTTTTACCTTTTTTCCATAATTGAAAGGTTGATTTGGATTCAGATAATCTTTCTGTTGTTGCAATTGTGAAAAGAATGTGTGTGTTTAGGCTATAGGTTGAGTTTAGAAAGACCAGATTTTGACTCCCAAGTCTTTTCCTAAAAAGCACTGCCTCAGGAACAATTCTCAAAAGTATTCCAGTTGTGTGTTTCAGATAATGACTAAGAAGAATTATGAGCTGTGAGGCACAGTTCAGAGGCAGAGGCTTTATGCTTTGCCTGGCATGGGGTTTTAGACTTTTCTCACCAACAGCCTTCTTAAGCAAGGGCTACAAATAAAATGGATCTTTTCAAGATGTTTTCCCAGCTCAATATCAAACACCATAAAACTTGTCATTTAGGATCTGCACAGGGAATAGCATCTCTTGGCAGTGGACAGTTGTGACGGTGCTGTTCAGCAAGTCAGAACTACAGATATTTGTCTTGGGGTTGTAATAGTCGCAGCTGTACAAGAAGAATCTGCTGTTAGAAATATTTAGGCTATGTCTTCATGGCAGGGTTTGCTTAGCCCATGGCCAAAGTTTTGCTCATACCCTGTGTGCACAGAGAAAGCCTGTGTGTTTTCATCTGCACTACCCAGATGAGGCTCTCAGTTTGTAGTTGGATTTCACTTCAGTGCTGGTGCACAGTGGGTGTTACTACAGCAGCACAGACCACCCAAATCCAAACCACACCCACCCTCCTGCTCTGAACAGTCTTCTCCATCTCTGTCCATTTTTCATCATGGCTCTGCACTTTTTCCATCCTGCTCATATGCTTGCTCTCCCAGACAATACCTGAATGTTGTTTACAGCTGCTGCACATCAAGGACTTCTTCCAGTTCCCTGTATAGCAGGTCTTTTCTCAGGAAGGTAGGACTGTAATATAGACTAGGATGCTGAAAGGAGAGACTAGGCCCAGTCATGTTTAATTAAAAAACATAATCTTAGACATTGGGTTCAACATCTGGCAACAAGGTAATTTTCTTTCCAGTTTCTCACAGGGCCAACAGCATCCAGCCTCTGTGTTCTCTTGGACAGAAGTATCTTGATCACTGTGTCTTTAGGTAGGAGTCACACTACTGCAGGATATGAAAATCTCTCCCTGTAAGATAACTCCAAGATTACAAAAGTAGGCTTTTATTGAGGACTAAAACTGCCTTGACTTACCCCCATACTCTTGCATGAAAAAATGTTGAGAAAGCTCCAGCCATTTAAGTCTGATAGAAACCATTGTAGGGTTCAGACACAAATCTGACTCCTGGCCTGCCAGGTACATTTCATTATTTCTGCAGAGCTACCTGTGCTCCTGGAGTATGGCAAACCTCACCAATTCCCAGTTCGTGCTTTTGCAGGTGGGGAAACTGAGGCTAGCTTTTTCACTGTATAATTTATGCAGCCCATATTTCCACTGAGACTCCTGTCCTTTGGCAGAGATATAAGTATTTAATAACAGTAACTGCACAGTCATCTATCTCTTTGGTATCAGGCATAACAAATCACTTTAAGAGAAATGTGGTTTTGCTTTCCATAGTTTCCAAAGCACAGCTTAAGATGGGAGTCAGGAGTCCCAAAAACCAGTCTGAAATGTACAGACAAGAGCTCCAGCCAAGCTCATGAATATCCTCATGGGTCCACTCTTCCATAACAGGATCAGGAATGATTTCCACTCTTTCCCAAAGCAAGGTCTAAGTTCTATCTATCGAAAATAGTTTGTGACATGGTTAAAATAAGCAGAAGGAAGAAGTTCCTAACTCAGTGCATGATTAAGCTGCAGAATGTCTCGCTGCAGGATGTGCTGGATGCTTGCAAGCGCACATGGGTTCAAAAGTCCACTGAACAATTACATCAAAGAAAGACACTTCAGAAACTACTACATATGAAAAAAACCAAAAAAAAAAGCAACACCAACACTGCAGACTCCAGAATTCCCTCAATTGCAGAGCACTGAATTCTAGGAGAATATTGCAGGGGAGAAATCAACAAAATTCCCCGTTCTTTTACTCTTCCCTAGACATCCACAACTGACGGTTGCCAGAGACAGCAGAGTCAGACAAACTCTTCATCTCTTGTTCAGCTGTTCTTTCACTCTGCTTACAGAATCCATGTCCAAGTCAAGGCTTACAGTGCAGCCAAGCAATTAAGTAAGAGAAATCCTTCAAACTATGTTTTTGACATGCAACAGTGGAGAGCAATGCACCTGTGGGATGAAGCTTCCTACTTTGCATGGGAGAATTATGCTCCCACACCTGGGCTTATATTCATTTGCGCTTGTCCCCATCACACAGCTGTTCAGATTAGCTGTTATTCTCTCTAGCCCGGGTGCCTCAAAGCCTCTGTCTCCAGCAGTTGGAGACCAGCAGCTGTGCAATCATATCTGCTAACGTATGGGACATAAAGGATCTGTTAAGTAAAACCAAACCAGGGAGGGAGGAGGGGGAGAGACCAGTGCAAAGAAATCAGTCCTGCTAAGATATGATTAGGGATGCCCCACAACACCTAACTGCAAGGAAAAGGTGAACTCAGCAAACATTTTAAAGCCTGTAGCAGAATTAGCCTCTTGAGGGTCTTGTTTGATATGGGGAGGAGGAGGGAAAAGGGGCAAAATAGGAACTGCAGGTGGAAGGAGGGTTTGTTTGCTATTATTTGGAGTTAGGTAGCCCTATGTTTCTGTTATCTGGGCTTTTGAATCTTGTCAGATTTTTCCCTCATCCTAATTTTTGAAACACCAAAAAATCTTTTCCAGCAAGGTACTATGGAGAAGATAATTAGCTAATTTACAATTAGCTACAACAGAATTCATAATCACTTCCCCTGTGGAAAGGGTGGTAATCATCATCACGTAGCTGTAGGACTGCTGTGAAAATGGCAATAGGAGCGTGAAATCCAGGCCCTGGGAAATGCCCTGTTTTTAGCCTATTGATCATCTGATTAGCACAGGTTAGGGGAGTGGTGGGGCACTCTGGCTCAAGAGAATGACAGGTTTGAGCTTGCAGATTTGAGTTCAGAGCTCAAACCAAACTTCCATAATGTTCAGGGCATCTGCAGCTCACCCTTCCTCTCTCAAGCTCCTTCTTTCTTCTTTGACCTGTGGAGGATTCCTTGGTCGTGACTGTCTGAAAGAAACCCAGACTTTGGCATATGCCTGATCCCACTGCTTGGAGTTGGGAGCTCTGCTGGATGAAAGCCTGGGCATGAGTCAGCAATGGGCTCTTGCAGACCAGAAACCAGCCCTGTCCTGGAATGCATCAAAAGAAAGTTAAGGCAAGTTGTTCTGCCCCTCTGTTCTGTTTTTGTAAAGCTGTTTTTGTGTTTTTGAGACTGCTACACCCAGCTCTGGGGCCCCTGCCATAAGAAGGGTGTGGACCTGTTGCAGAGTATCCAGAGGAGGTCACATAGATTATCCAGTGATAATCGGGGGTGGAGCACCTCTGCTACGAAGACAGGCTGAGAGAATTGAGATTGTTCAGCCTGGAGAAGAGAAGGCTTTAGGCAGACCTTATTGGGGTCTTTAAATACTTTAGGATGCTTACGAGAGGTGGAGACAGACTTCTGAATATAGCCAGTAGCAATAGGATAAGGGCTCCTGCTTTTCAAACAAAAGAGAGCAGATTCACCCTAGATACAAGGAATACCTTTTTTACCAAGAAGTTGGTGAAACACTGACATAGGGTGCCTAGAGGGGTTATAGGTTTCTCATTCCTGGAAAATTGCAAGATCTTGTTGGACAAGGCTCTGAGCAACCTGATCTAGTTGAAGACATCCCTGCTTATTTGATCAGGGGCTTGGACCAAATGACCTTTTTAGGTCTCTCCCAGCTGAAACCATTCTGATTCTGTGCATGTGGGGTACACCCTCAGTGCTATCCCCTCCTCCTTCTCTGCCAAGGATGAATCAGGAGAGTAGGTAAGGAAGATCAGCTCTGCTTCTTTGATTCTCTCTGGTCAATGTGCCATTTGGTACTATTGACTGGCTTTTCCTCTTACCCATACCTGCACAGTAAACTTCTCTAGGCTGCTTTGTTGTAGCATAGTGCCAAGGAGATAAGCTTAAAAGCCTTCCCAGTGCCAGGACCAAGGTACTGCAGCTGCTCCCCCTCTGTATGTGGAAGCACATTTGGGAAGGGGTGGAATAGCAGCAGGGACAAATAATTATTAGCTACATAAATTAGCTTGGGACACTGAGATGGTAAATCTGTTCCTCTTTATTTCTAAGGCCTTGGAAGCCACATTGTAGATGGTAAAGCTGGTTTGGGCCTCCCTGATACAAGGATTCAACCTCTTTGTTTTGCTTGAGGAATACGAGAACACAAGTGTATTTATATACTCTTATCTAAATGTACCCCCACGCACACACATACATTAGCGAGAGCTATCTGGATAAACACAATCCTGTGTCATGTCTCCCTGAGAGTGACCCTAATTTTCCCCCAGTCCCTCCACAATTGCTATGATTCTTGTTCATGTCCTCTTGCTCCACAGAGGGTCAAACATCCTGCATCTCATTGTCCCTTCTGTCTCTTTAATTAGTGCCCATCCTCCCCCTTCTCCCCCTCACTCCAGTGTTCCCCCTTCCCATCTCCTCTCAGCACTTGGTTTGCAGCGCTGTATTATTTCACCTTTCACATGTGCTGCCTCCTTCGCGAAGGCCCATCTGACACCTCTGCCTTACACTCATCATGGAAACATAACATTTAAATACAAATAGAACAGAGAATAATTTAACCCCTATTTGCACTGGGGAAGGTGCCAAGGCTGCATATAAACACTGCAGGGATGTCTGTAGATGTTGTATATTTATCTGACAAGTTGTGTTTCTTCACCACAGTGCCTTGCAGCCAGCTTTTCCTGACAGGCACAAGCCTCCATTCCTGGAAGAGCAGTCAAGAAGAGAGAAGCCTTGTGATTTGTTTATGGCAAAATAGAGCAGACCTGAGAGAAACTTAATTTTCAGTATTACCAGAATTCACCAGAAAAAACCTCTTTGGCTCTCCTGGGTGCCACCACACACAAAAATATCCACCCATGATTGGATATTTCCATGGCAAAGCGGGCATGATGGACTCAACTTGTAGAAAAAAGACTGATAATGGGCTGTACAATAATGAAGGAAGACAAAAACATGAGGAGAAGAGGCTCACATGGACACCATATTCGGTTGCAATGTTGCGAGACAGTGTCACTGCTCATAGTGGTGCTGGTTTTAGGTCTGTCACTGCTGAAAGGTTAATGGGGAGTCCTCAGATGAGATAGAAACTGAAATTGTGACTTGAGAGAATATAAGAGACAGAAATTTGGACAGGCTTTTCCTCACAAAAGCAAAGGGAAGACGCTCAGATAGGAATCATACTTGATGCACAGTCATGTGTGGCCTTGAGGAGGCTACATGGAATAGGCTTCTTTCATCACACCTGTTCTTAGCCACGCTGAGTAAGCTCACTGTTTTCATTCCCCTCATAGGGAGGAGATGGAGGATGCTCCTCTTGGGTGCCCAACTCCGTTGAACAAGACTGTGTGGTGCTGCAGGGTACAACAACCTCTCCATGGCCAGTTTAGATTGGAGCACAAGGTCATGTCCACAGCTTATCCTGGGGACATCCCACATCATGGGCTCATGCCTGGCCTCTTTTTGTCCTTCTCTTCTGTCCTAGACAGTGATATTTCTGTTCTCCTTGACTGTGTGTTCACTTTGGTCTGGGACCCAGGCCTTAGGAACCCTGGTCTGAAGGGGTTTTGCCCCACAGCGTGAAATCGAATTGGGCATTGAGCTTGGCAATGAAAGAGATAGGGGACAGAGTCTGCCCAGTGCTCTGAAATTCAGGTGTGGATCCTGAGATACATGTAGTTGGAACAATGTCTCATTGAAAAAGAAGGAAGCATGGGACTCAAGACAGTGATATGGGCAGACCATTGTTGGTAGAGATGGACCCTACAGGCAGGCAGAGCTTAGGGACAGCATCATCTAAGACTGCTCCAGGCTTGTGTGCAGCCTAAAACTCACATCTTTCTAGGATGTAGTGCCCTCAAATCTCACTAGAGGAGTCTGGAAACATCTGGTAAAGAGCACCAGGGCTGTGCACATGTGCTCAAGACACACCTTGATGACATCAGCACATCCCATCTTCATTTTATTCTTGCAAACTCATGGCCTTTTTTATACATATTTACAAATCAGAAGTAGTTGTCTTGGTGCATTGCATACCAGTTTTTTGTCTGGGATGTGGAAGAGTAGTGTACAATGATGCTCTGGGTGCAAGAGGCTCATAAAGAACCATTAAAGGACAAACTCATTAGCCAAGACCTGGAACACATTGAGTGATCCCTTCTGCTGGAGTTTTCCCTCTCTTTTCATACTCAGGATATGTGAAAAGTGTTCTTAAAACACAGTGTTGAGTTCCCTGAAAGAGCTGGGATATGAGAGACAAATGCAGCACTTTGTTATAGAAACTACTGAAAGTAAAAAAACTTGTTAAATCAAGTCATTTTTTTATCAGTCTAGTGTGTGATTGTGTAGAGTTTTGAGATGGCAGACAAAACAAATTATTCCCCTGACTACACAGTGTGCTGTTTTCCAGGAAGGAGACAGGTTGCTGATTTGGAGATGGGGTTGGAGATGATGTCCAAGCAGTGGCTCTCCATGGGGATCCCCTTCACGCCATCTCCCCTGGACCAGGGGACCATCTCCCTCCTCCTGAGGAAGGTGATCCTCCCCTTTGACAGAGACTGCTGATGGTCTGATGACCATGTCATGGGCAGCTCACCAAAGCACCACATCATCTGACATCCAGTACAGTCCCAGTGTACTGCAAAGATGAAAGGTGGGGGGATGTAAAAATCATAATTTGATCGGTTCCTAAAACACCTGGTTTTAGCTTTGCATAAACTAGACCAGACAATGCAGTTTCAGGCCAGTTCTACACTAGACAGTTTTGCTGATAGAGGAGGGAAGTGATTTTTTTTTTTAATGATACATTTATATTAGCAAAATGTCTGGTGAAAACAGTTACACAGCCATAGGAATGCTTTTGCTGATGCAGCTTATTTGAAACAGGGGAAGCTGTATAAAGTACAATACAACACTCTTCTGTTGTGCTGGAAGTATTTAACAGACACAAAGTTCTAGGCAAAACCTTTTGCCAATCATGTTAGTAGTTCTTTACAGCTGATCTGCCCCCTTCCTATAATATCTTGCAGGAAGTTGGTCTCATTTGCTAGTGGGTTTTCTTCAAATGTCTGGGAAACCTTGGGACTGGACTTGTTTCCTAAGGCTCTGTCATACTCTAGACTGAAAGATACCTCCCAGTGCACACAGTGGACTTCAGCAGCTGCTTCTCTAAGGGTTGTAGCTCACCATGTTGAAGTCACTTTTGCAGGCCACCTTGGCCATTGGGAAAACAAGCCTTCCATGTGTCCAAATCACCTACTTGTAAGGTGGGGACAAACTACAAGCTGCATGGTGTTAGGTGGGGCTTTGTGCACCACCACAATCTAAACTTTTTGCCATCAAAGACCTCAAAACACCTCTCTGCATAATCAATTTCAACATAAAGTAGGAATTTCGTGATTTAACATGTCTGTCAGATGCTACTTCTGTTTTTCTCACCTATCAGAAGTGTATCTGTATCTCCCCAAACCTATGTTTCCTACCAGTTCAGCAGCCTAGCTGAAGGCAACGTAATTCCTGCTTTTTCTGTGGGCAGTGCACTTTTTGTGGTCGTGGATAACTCAACTTCAGGGTTGAAAGCTCCTAATATCCTCATTCAACAGCCACTGCTTGAAAAATTATTCACATCCAAGGCTGTAAAGTAATTTGCCAATGTGCAGGTGCATCTTGGAGAGGGGAATTTGATCAAACACTGGTTGAAGCAGAACAGATTGCCTACACCAGTGGTTTCTCAGTGAACAAAAGTGACACGAATTGCCCAATTAGTCAGCCAGAAAAGGGTTATTGCAAACCAGTGTTTTGTTCAGCTTTAGGTTAACCTGTACACTAAAAAATAAATTAAATTTTTTAAAAATTATTTAGATATTTACATATATTTATTCAAATTAGTTACGTCTGCTCTGTAATGTGCTCTGAAAAAACCCTCTTGGTTCACACATTTACATAGTGTTTAATGAATCATAAATAAGACATTTATGAGTCATGTGCAAATGGCCTGTTTACATACACGATGTAAACTATGTAAATTTTCTTTTATTTCTGGATGTAATGGCAGTAGTCTTTGAACAGAAACCTGATCGAGAGGCATCACTCAGCCCCCTCTGAGATCCTTCTGACAATCATTTGTTTTCACCAATATTTTCTGGAGGTGTTTCATGAAGATCCCCAAACTTGGTTTAAGTCCAAGTATAAATCAAAATTGTTTGGGTTGGAAGGGACCCTGAAGATCATCTAGTTCCAATTCCTGCTCTGGGCTCACTCCAGCAGGTCCCTGTCCTTCCCGTGCTGAGACCCCAGAGCTGGATGCAGAGCTCCAGGTGGGTCTCACCAGAGCAGAGCAGAGCAGAGGGGCAGAATCCCCTCCCTCCCCTGCTGTCCACAGGGCTCTGGATGCAGCCCAGGACTTGTCTGGCTCTCTGAGCTGTGAGTGCACAGTGCTGGGTCACACTGAGCATGCGTGTCCAGGATACAATTATCCACTAGCAGAAAATGCCCTCCTTTGGCATGAAATATCACCTGCCTGAGCTATCTCAGATATTAGCAATCATGTAAGTTAACTTTATGTTTCAAAAAAAAAATTTAAGTTTCAAAAACTTTGGGCTTATTTCAAATGAACTTTATAAATATATTAAAAATCTCATCCAAACTTGTAGATACGTGTCTCTGAGTGGGCATGAATGACAAATCTCCAGTTAACAGGCTGTGACTTCTGTTATATCCTGATTTTAAAAAGCTTATGTTAAACATTTTTCTCCTGCAACTTATTTA
Organism: Trochalopteron elliotii; assembly: GCA_024734555.1. Lineage (NCBI taxonomy): Eukaryota > Metazoa > Chordata > Aves > Passeriformes > Leiothrichidae > Trochalopteron > Trochalopteron elliotii. The sequence goes on from JANPWX010020040.1 coordinate 1,517,868, forward strand.
GTATCGCTAGGGCTACTAACTTATCTTATTTTCATTTGGACTTGGTTCCAATATACTATATTTATCACATTCCTCTTGGATTGCAGTCTGAGCAGTGTTGTCATTTCAGTTACTGCAAACTGATGGCAAAAACTGATCAGAAGAAGCTGATTTGGAAGACTTTCGTGCCTAGATTTTAAGAGGCAGATAAAGATTTTATATATAACCAAACCACTTTTGTTTGTTGTTTGGTTTCTCCAAAAATTGCTGGATTGTTTTCAAGTAGTCATGTGAAGTCAGAGGCTGTTAAGGTTTTTAGAGCCAGCCACCTGAAAATATTAACAGCTTCTGTGATGTGTCACCTCGGTGAAGTCACTGTTTGTGTTGCATGTGATACTGAGCTGTCTTGGCTTTCACATCCCTCTTGAAATATGGTAAGCATCTCTTTATTTTGTTCCAGAAGACAGAAAACTCTTTGTGGGCATGCTCAATAAGCAGCAGTCGGAAGACGATGTGCGCAGGCTATTTGAGGCGTTTGGCAACATTGAGGAGTGCACAATCCTTCGGGGACCTGATGGCAACAGCAAAGGTAAGGGATGGCTTGTGTTGACCTAGATCCTGGTCTTCATCTGTATATCATTTTCTGGTGTAACAAAAGCACCATACAACCCCCAGAAAAGCACCTCTTACTTTAGGAGGGGTCACAGTTTTACTCTGCTGTTAACTCTATGCATGAGATGAAAAAGCTGATCACACTGTAAAACACGTTTCCAACAGGCTGTGTGTCACTACATGCAAGCTGATGAACAGGGCCTTTACATTCACTCAAGATGTGCTCTCCCCACCCCATTGAATAGGATGACTCTTTCTTTAAAAAAAGCCAGTATTGGTACTTTACATCTTGACTCACCAGCTCCATCATCGCCTCTGTTTATCTCTCATCCATCAGGCCCAGGTCTTTCCCTTCTTCACCTGGTCTTTGCATGGGCTCATACCAGCCAGTGATTGCAGCTGCAAGGGTACAGGTGCCAGTTTAAGTATTACACTCATTACACATTTACTGTCTGAAACACGCAAATACCTCATTGCAAAACTAAGTGCCTTTCCTCCTTCTGCCACTCTTTTTTACCTGGATAGCACAAAAGACTTCTGCTACAGCCCAGGCGTGAGAATGAGGCTTCTCTCTTGTAAAGAAAGGTCATATTTTTCCCCCATAAGTCTCTAGACAAAGTAACTTCAATCTGACTAGGAAACCCTCTCCTTCTGGCAGCATAATGTGTCCATTAAATATTGATCTGCCTATAATATAGCATAAACTGTGTTGGTATGTGCAACACTAGAGAAGAGGCCAGTCCTGCCGACACAGTTATCTCACTGGGTATTTTGACAAGTGACAACATCAACCAGCACATTTTTGCAACAGGGAGGCAAAAACATCCAAATCACAGTGATGCACTGGAGAAAGATACTGTTATTCCATAAAATCACAAAAAAAATACTGGTGAACAAAAAAAATACTTTACACCAGCCTCATAGCTGTTCAATACACATCAGCATAGCTCAACCTTCCTGATATAAACGGCTGAAAATAAGCCGTGGGCACCTTTTTTACAGTTTTGTGCTTATTTTATTTCTACAACGCTCAAAGACAGGGGCTGGCCTATGGGGAAGTAGTAGGATAGAATGTCCTAGAGGAGCCCTAGCCATCATAACAGCAGACTTTTAAGCACATCATTCATTGAACAAGTCAGTAAATTGGGGAAAAGCAAAAAAACCCATGTCTGTGTACTTCCACTTGGAATGAAATATAATGACAAAAGAGTTAAACAGAGTAATAATAAAGGCAATAAATTCTGAGTTCTGTAAGAAACAAATTCCAGAGGAGATCCAACCCACAGGCTTGTCTTCATACTTGCTCTATCTTTTTTTTCCTTCTAGAACAATTTCATTATAAGACAGAATCTGAGTGGCAGCTCCATATTGCTAACCAGTTTAATTATTAGTGCTAGCAGGCTGCAGTCTCAGGCTGACGTTTCACTGAGCTGTTCAGGATCAATACTGAGCCTTGACAGAGTTAATATTACCAGCTTCCATTTGCTGGTGCTATTTACTGAGAATGTGAAGCTCCTAATTTACACACACATGGTTTTGTGCATGCACACAGAGCAGTCAATCCAATGGAAAACTTAAGGCTAGTGCCCTTATCTTTGGAGACAGTCAGGCAAGCCACAACTCCTACAAAGTTATTCCCAGTCTGTAATGTTTTCCATCTGCTAGAAACCAATATGTGACATACATTGCTTGTGAGCTACTTATTTTGGGTAAAACCCATAAGGCTTAAATTCTACGTAAGTTGAGATTTAAGCAGATTGTCTAGATTCCAGATAGCAGTCAGATCCCATGCACTTAAATCCTACCCAGCCCACCAGCTATCCCTCTGGTGAGCCTCTACACCCTTCAGGCAGCTCAGCACAAGCTCTCAGAAGCTGGGTTACATCTCCCCAGTTCAGGAGAGTAATCCCATCACAGTCCAGGCATAGCCAAAAAGCTGCCTAAGCCTTTTCTGAAGCCGTGGGTGCTCTCCTGAGCCATGGAGCATGGCCTTCAGGGTCTGCAGAAATACCTCCTGCATGAGTCATAGTGCTAGGAACAGTGGCTGGAGTAGGAAACCAAGTGGCAGAAGAGCTGGGACTGAGGAATTTCTCACCCTAAAGGGGAATGCAGCACCTGTCTTTCCTGGGAGAGGATGGAGTGATCCTGCACCACTCCAGGTAAAGCTCACCAGGGTTCAGGCAGGAGGGCAGGAGGGACCTGAACTGAATCCAGAAGGACTCACAGAGTCTTCATGGCTGCTGCTTTCTGTGTAGCTGTTCTTTTTCCCTTTTTAATTTTTTCCCATTGAGCCTGCCACAATAACTCAGAAAGCAAAAATTTCCAACAGCACCCTCCAAAAGAAGAGCCTTACCACCCTCTGCAATTGCAGTCCTGGGGCCTGATTCTGCAGTCACCTCCAAGATGACAAAACAGTCAGGGCAGCCCTTCCAGCTCTAGTCTGGAAGCAAAGGAACAAGAAAAACTTAAGCACATGTATCTGTGTGTGTGTCAAAATCCTTCACACTTTGCTCCTGTAAAAAGGACACTGTTGTTCTGAGAAGAGTGACGTGACTCACATCCTCAGCTCACCAGCTCCTAGAGGCAGTTCTGGTGACAGTAGGAAGGAAGATTATGTGGACTTTTGGTGTTGTGTACAGAAGCCATCCAATTGAATGCACAAATAAAAAGGACAAAATGTTGGGATCTCTGCTATTGCCTTGCCATTTACACCAGTAAAAGCTGAATCTTCACTCATTCTGCTACCTCAAAACCTACTGGAAGCAGTTAATAGAAAGCAGTAGGAGGGATCCCATTAGCATCCTGGGCATTAAACAAGATAAATACCTGCTACTCCCTTTATTCCCACCTTGATCCAGCTCCACTGATCCATCAGGACCCTCAGCACAGGGGTGAATTTCACCCGGCAAGAGTGAAGCCTTTGACATGACAGCAGCACCACAGCCAAAAATCCTGCTCTAAAAGAAATTGGTGACTGGAACTGGAAAGCTTTTGTATATTTGCTATTCAGCATTTTCTTTTTAGAGGCAGAAAGTACAAAAGAATCTCTGCAAATAATTAAACACCCTAATTCTGGATTATCTCTGATTAATGAAGAGGAAGACACAGTATCTCAGGAGCCCGGGAATCTTGGGCTGGGATTATGTCATAATTGATCCCTATTGTTTCCAGCTGAAGTTTATCTATCTCATTTTCTTATGATTGTCTCCTCTCAGCTCGTTATAAATTAGATGCTAGAACTATTAGCAACAATCATTGGGCCTTTCCTGAAATACAGCCTGAGCACAGTGCTAAGAGGACGATGCAAAGTGAACCGCTCTCAAAGTGAACTGTAAGATATTATATATATGTATATTATTTTTAGAAGGGGATATCACTACTTTCTTCAATCTCATTTCTATCATTCTGCAGTGATGATTTTAGGGATCTTTGGGGGTCATTCTTTTACTTTGCAAGTTGTATTGCTTCATTTTTCACCCTGCACTGTAGGGATCCACAAGGGTGTGAAGACCTTCTAAAGATTCTGCAAAGGGGCTAAAGGAGAGCATCCCACTGTCAGGACTGGCATTCCATGCCCTGTAAGCTGCACCCCTTCAGGGAAACTGAGAGGGCTTTGCAAATCGATTAAAAGCTCAAAAGTTGTTGGTAGTAATAGAAGGGGATGGAAGCCAAAACTTCTCAGATCTCTCTCAATCTGTTCCAAAAACCGCCTTAGCATATGGAAATTAACCTTCCTGCCTCTGAGTCAGTTTGCTTGTAGCTGGGAGTGTTGGCAATACTTTCCCCCACCCCAGAAGTGCATGTAACCCTTTGAAGTGTTGATCATTTGTGAACTCCAGCACATATCCATAAATGCACCTCTCTGCCCTAAAACCTTATGTAAGGGTTCGGTGTGAGATTCCCCACACAGCAACACAGGCCAGAGAAACACTGCCCACATTTCTGTAATGTCCAGAAGAGAACACCTACACAGGCACTGACTTTGCAGATATGAAAAACTAAGATTCAAGTTTTAGGGGTGGCAGGATGGTAATCAACACATGGGTACCCCTCCCACCCCTGCTACTTCACCAGAAGGTGTCTCATGCTTTGCCAGACCTAGGTGGCTCGGAGCCAAGACAAGCTCTGGGCAGTCTGTCACAGAGCTCAACCAAGCAGTGATATGATAAGGTACCTTGTGGGTTTGGAGTAACTTGAATGCCTTCTGTACATTTGTCCTGTGGTTGCTTGTATCAAGTATGTGCAGCTTTCCAATAACTTGCACATGCTTCCATATTGTATCTCACAACCACAGAGGGAGGAACACTCAGCATTAAGTCTAATAAAAAATAAAAGAAACAGCTTTTTCACCCAATAAATTGTAAAACTGTGCAAGATTCCGCCATGGAAAGCTATGGAGGTCAAAACATGACTAGATTCAAGATGTACTTGCTAAGTTTGTGTCTGTCAGCACTTATTACAAGCAATGTGGGAATTCTGGAAGAAGCTTAGCCTTAAGAGGTCCTCATGCTGCTGATTTCTGGACTCTGGAAAAGGACCAGGGCACATTTCTTTGTTACACTTCCTTCACAACCATATTATTGGCCAGTTCTGATGACAAGATACTTAGCTAGAGGGAATTTCATGATATCCATGCAAACTTTCTTACACTCTTCTTTTTCCTCTTCCAGGGTGTGCATTTGTGAAATACTCTTCACATGCAGAGGCCCAAGCTGCCATCAATGCCTTGCATGGCAGCCAGACAATGCCGGTGAGTAGCTCTGTAACACGGGCAAGCGAGAATCAGACCAGCCCTGACTGCCCTGTGGCCTGATCGAGGAGCAGAAATTATCTGTGCTCTGAAACTCATCACCCAGGAAGGCCCAGGGTCTTGGGTGTGCTTAACTAATCAGAGGAAAGGCTGAGATGGCACTGTCATTCCTCACAGGCACAAAACCCCAGTGGGTGCTGTGTTCTATCATCAACAGGTTTAATGACCTGAAAAAAAGACATATGGTTCACACATGCCAAAAACTTTGGGTCAGACTTGCTATGAGCACAACCTTTCAAGTTTCAGAGGGATGAATCAAGTAGAAACTGGTGTCTAAGCGTTTCTTCATTTCCCCTCTTCAGAGAGTTCCTGTCTCTAGGCAAAGGATAAAGAACTTTTTGCCAGCACTCAGCAGAGAGAAGCATGTTCACATCATGGTAGTTGGAGCTAGAGACAAATCACAACAGTGATGGGTGCCTTCATGCGCTGTTACCACAAAAGCACGAACCTAGACATGAGTCTGGTCCCCTACACCTGCCCTTTGAAAGTGTGTCAGTCTAATTACTGGATCTTCCTATAAAAATCTGAGGCATCTTTCCACTTGCACGAATTTCTAGTCATATGGGGTTTCAAGACTGATTGTTAAATAAACAGAAATGGGGTTGTATTTTCTATGCAAATAGATATTTGTACACCATCATGAGACAGACAAGAGTGTAAGGCATTCCACCGTCAGAAGGAGAAGACAATGTGGTACAACTTGTTTCGGTTTATTATAATAGCGTATTATTTTTATTACTAATTATTCACAGTGTAAATCATGGAAGGCTAAGAAGCATGCTGACAACTTGGAAAGGATAAAAGAAAGCTCAATTAAAAATATTTGAGAGTGTACAATCTCCCTTTCAATAAGAGACTCTAATGTAAATTCATGAATTTATCCAAATATGTTTAAAGTGGGCTCAATGGATTTTCTCTAGATCTTTGCAAGGATGAAAATGGAAAATTCTTCACAAGCAAGAAAGTTTCTAAAACTAGCAAACCATCAAGATCTCATTCTTTGGAACCCCATCTTAGGCAAATCAGTTTAAAAATGGTACATGTTTACCAGTGATGGTACCAAAAAGTCTCCTCAAAGATGAGGTCTCCATTTTCTGAAGTATTTAAATACTTTTAAAAGTCTTTTCCTAAAAGGCTCCTTCTATCAAAACTACATGTTGGGCTTGCTGCTGACATCCCATACTGATATATTATAAACATCTTTCCTGAGACAGGTTAAAGAGGTTCTTTTAGTGACTTCCTTTCAATCTTTGACCCAAAGTCATAGTATTTGTAAGCTAACATCAGGAATTTCAATTCAGTAGGGTGTGGTACCACAAAAAAAGTTTGGTAAAAAGTCAGCCCCAATCCCAAAACCCCTGCAAATTCCTGTGACAAAGGTGAGAGGAAGACATCAGAAAACAAGCAAAACCCAAGGAGAGTTAAAGATTTTATCTAGATCTAGTATACCCAAACTATCATTATTCCTCAGCCCTTTTCTTCTTTCAGAACACTTTGGATTACAAGAACATACTCATCTCACAATCACCTGGAAACAATTTATGACTCCATCTTGGTGGTATCACCTGCGCTTAAGATATACAAAACACTTGAGAATTTGGCCACTTCATGGGTCAATTTTATTGGACAATTTGTCCTCTTGACTTATCTGACTCAAACACCTGCTGTAGAAATATTCTTTAATAATCAGACTACGGCATCTGAAAAAGCACCACAATTTAACCTTTACTAGATGTCCATCCCAGACTCAGAATCAAGTTTCCATGGTTTCACAAGTTTCCATGGACTGGCTGAACCTCACAGTATTTACTCTTAGTTCACAGGAAAAGAAAAGAGGAAATTAGTTTCCTCCTCTTCATTATAAGCTGTTTCATGGCATTTCCTTGTGTCTCCCATGACCTACAAGCAGGCACAACACTGCTACCACGTCTTTGCAGACCCGTGAGGACCTGCAGAGTAACCAACACTCAATGAAGATGTGGAGGACAACAGGTTTTTCCCACAGTGGCTCAAAATTTCTAAGGCTCCTCGAATGAGATAGGCCAAATCCTGCCAGGATCTCTGTGCCGATTCTTGTTTTCATGGTACTTCGGGGTGTACAGTGTTGATCAGGACTTACTTGGACGTTCACAGGGAAATGCAGCCACCTCGTGGTGAGATCCCGACGCTGCCCATCGTGCTTGGGAAGGAGAGGGGTATTTCCGCCATCTTCCTTCAGCCCCCTTCCATTCCTCTCACTACTAGGGCTGGCCTTGTTTGTCGGTTGCGATGCCAACTCAACGCTGCTCCTGTGGTTCAGCCAATTTCAGCATCTCTTGGTTTGTCCTCGTTTACCGCCAGCAGGGCATCCATCATCATTCTTGTCAGGTCTCGAACCGTTCATTCCTGCAGCAGGCTCCTGTTTCTCCACAGCTGTCAGCATTATTGCTCTACTGTGACTTCCTGTTCACACAACATATGTTGCCTAATAGTTTCAAAAGGCAACTTTCTTTTATGAAAGTTCCTTTTTTTCTTTTCTTTTTTTTTAATTAACCTTATTTTGGACAAGTGCCTGACCATCAGCCGTTACAAGCCCATTTCTCTATGCAAGGCACTTGTTTCTCCTAAAGGTCCAACAAGTCTAAATCTTTCCAATTTCTACACAATCAATTTCCTTTAGAAATAAGCTACCCAAAATCCCCTACTTTTGAGCAGGTGCAAAGTTCCTTCTATACCTACCTGTCAAGGCAGCTTCCTTTTTGTTTTTTTTGATATTTTCTATTAGCTTATCAACTTTATGACAGTGTTTTACTGGATCTCTGTATCATCCTTTATAAGAGATCATAATCTTCATGTACTTTTGCCTGTATTTATAATATGTTTATAATATAGCAAATATATGTCCTGTACTTTTAGCTTTGATTACTCCATCTCCTCTTGTCTCTGTTTCCTATCCATATGGGGACATAAACAGGTCTCTTCCTATCATTCTCTTCTCCTCCTCATCCAAGCCTTGTCCCTAACAGCCTTTTCCACCAACACAATTTCAGCTGTTATTGCTGTAGTGACAGCTTGCAGATCTAATTTCTCTGCCTCAGGACTGACTCCTGTCCAACCCAAAATCTTGGTCTGTCTTTCCAGCATCTCCTGGTGGATGTTTAGCTGTCAGAAAAAGCTCAATATATATAAAACTGAGCTCTTGAACTTTTCCACCCAAAACCTGTCTTTTCTATCCTCCACCTTCATTCTCAATCACTGTGGACAATATTATCATTCTACCTGTCAGTTATGCTCCTTCCTAGGCAACATCCTCAGCTTGGTTTTCTCCTTCTTCCCATGTCTTCCTTGATATCTGGGAAACGGCCAAATGTTGCAGTCATTCTGCAGAACCCATCCTACAAATCTAAGATGTGGGCCTTGTCTATCCACTCACACAGAAATAAACTCTTCCTAAAGCTTTGTTGAACTATCATAGAATGATTTGGATAGAAAGAGACCTTAAAGATCATCTACATGTCCATTAGCAGGAGTATAGACACTTTCAAATGGACTAGGCTGGTCAAGGCCTTAACCAAGCAGGCCTTGGTCACTGCAAGGGATGGCACCCACAGCTTCTCTGGGCAACAGGCTCCATTGCCTCAGTACCCTCAAAGTAAAAAAATTCTTCGAATTTCTGCCCTCTTTCAGTTGAAGTGACTCCCCTCTGCACTCTCATTCCAGACCCTTGTCAAAAGCCCTTCTTCAGCTCCCTTTAGGCATGGGAAGGTGCTATAAGGTCTCCCTGGAGCCTTCTCTTTTCCACCCTGAACAACACCAATTCTCTCAAGCCTGTCTCCCCAGGAGAGGTGCCCCAGACCTCTGAGCATCTTTGTGGTCTCCTCTGGACACAATCCAACAGGTCCATGTTCTTCTTGTGTTGGGGCCCCCAGAGCTGGATGCAGCACTGCAGGATGGGTCTCAAGAGAGTGGAGTAGAGGGGTAGAATCATGCATATTTAAGTCACAGCAACTACTATCCTACCCAAAAGCTTACTGGGTTAAAAAATAGAATCTTTTTGTATCCTTTTCACCATTTTAACTACTGTGGCAACTCAAAATTTCTTTGGTTATGAATTCATTCCTGGAAGGGGTAGAACAGTACTGTTACTGTGTACATTTCCTGCGCAAGGGTGAGAAGAAGTGAAGAGTGTGATGTGCTTGACTTATCTTTAAGAGTCTGAAAGTGACTTTTCTAAGTATCTTCTAGGATTCCTGCAGAAACCAGAGAGAGACATTTCCAGAGATTTGTGCATTCTTCATTTTTCTGTGCTAGGATAGGCAATATCACCTTCTGGGCATGCCTGTCCCATTACAATGGATAACTCAATAACAGACTTAGACTGAATACCTGAGGTGGGACCCATCTAACCTAATTTGAGACACCCAGAAGTTAAGAAACTCATGTCTGAGGTTGTCATCTAAGTTTATCATCCAAGTTTCTCTTATAATCAATAGAGGGAAATAGATACCTCTGGAGAAATTTTAGTTTACAGAAATAGATTTTTGAAATCTGTCTAACTAATAGCCAAACCCAAATAGAAGTGTGCTTTTTAGCTAATTTTAGACATCAATTTGCTATGGTCCTCCAGCTCCAAAATAGCAGTTCCTCATCCAAAGTGCAACTTAGAATGAAAAGAGGACCAATACTGTTTAAAAACGAAAGATAAAGCCAGTGCAGCTTAAAGTGAACACTTCATGTCCCGTGCAGGGAGAGCTGAAATCTGTCCTGGGTGTTTGTTGCCCAGATAAGGCAATTTGGGATTCAGAAACCAGGAATCCTACAGCAGAGTCCCCTGACTCCTGTTCCATCAGATGTGCTATGAACTTGCTTAACACACTAATTGTCAGCACAATGTTAATTCCATATCTTTCTTTAATTAATGATGTTAAGGCCATCAAGACCTCCAGACTTCTGTAACGTGGCTTCTCCTAGCACACAGGCCAAATCTTCTCTTTGTTTTACTACAGTAGCCTACAGCACCTTGATCAAAGCACTGCATTTCCTCTGCATCCAGGCAATAGCATCCTAAGTCTATCTACAGCTGGCTGAACAGTTTCCATGAAAATTACTTTTCAGATGGAATCCTTGTTTTGTGAAACGGGAAAATGTGAGACTTGGATACAAGCACTGAACAGACGTCTGCCTTTCAGAGAAAGATTCAGTTTAGCTGAACTCTGAAGAAACAGTAGTATTGCAATGCACAACTTTGTTAACTTGAGGGCTTTCATTTAAATATTTTTCCATGCAGCTCTTATCAACATAAATGACAAAACCAAATTCAAATCTCTGTCCAGGAACCACCAACTATGTCAAATTATGCAATTATTACTCAGTGTTGTTAGATGACATAGGGATTGAATCTCTAGTTGCTGTACTTTACACTTTTTATTAAGCAAGAAAATATGAATGGCATAACACCTTGAATAAAGTTGATTTTGAGCCTCTGCCTATCATATTCTTTGGAAGCCCATGCATAGTACAAAAATTCCCAGCCAAACATGGGTAATAGTGAGGTGAAAGAATTGTCTTCTTTCCTTAGACAATGTACTGTCTATCCCCTCATACCATAAGAGATTTTTTTCCATAATTTAAGCTAAAGGAACTTGTCACCTGTTTGGCCTATCAGGTAAGAATGACTTAAATATGAAATTATCAAAAACTGCCCCAAGAGTCACAGAATCACAGAATGGTTTGGGTAGGAAGGGACCCTAAAGATCAACTAATTCCAACACCCTGACATGGGCAGGGATGCCAGGCACTAAACCAAGACTTACAAATGTCTTTGTCCTGTGCAGTGGCCTCTTTCCAACTAAAGGCAAACGGAGCACTGGTTCTCATCTTCCTGGTTTTGGATGCTCAGGCACCCCACCAAGGAAACCACCCCCAGGTCACACTAATGACTTCTGCTGTTATTCCTGTGCGTTCCCGTGGTGCAACAATGACTTCCCAAAGCTCTGTGAAGCTGCCTTTAGACACAACCCCACTGTGGAAACCAGCTGAGCAGCTGTGCTCATCCCCCACTAACACAGCAGAGAAATATTTAGGTGAATTAGGGGTGGAGGGAAAGCAGTGTGAAGTCTGCAAAAGGAGCTCTGAACAGGTGGAGAAAATGAGGGAAATGGGCCTTTGTGGGCACAATGAAGCTGCAGTCCGGGTACTACAGTCATGGAGTGGTGGGGAAGCAGATTTTGCAGGAGCAGGCTGCACCAAAGCACTGAGTTGGCAGGAACTCCCTGGGAGGAGCAGCCTGTGGCTCCGGTGAGTGGGGGGCCACAATGCCATAGATCAGCTGAGGTAGTTTTAACAATTATTTTGATATAAACAGCTCTGAACTTGAGGAGCTCCATGTAAATGGGAAGCAGTGGGGCTTGTAATTAGATTTGTGTACACTTTCATAAATTGCTGGAAAACATCAAAGCTGTGATAGAAGGCTGTGGTGCACTTTATTTCCTTCTTCTGTTCTTCTGTTAATTGAATGGTTGATGTGTGGATAGGAAGCGTTGGCTTCGCAGAGTACTATTTACAGACCCGCTGACAGCTGCACTGTGAAAATTAACAGGAACAGAGCAGCCTCTGTCACAGCTCTTCCCATGAGGGACTTGCTTCAAATTAGATCATTTCTTTCATAGGAGAAACTTTCCTCATCGCTCCTCCCTTCTTCGCAAATATGCACACACATCCAGCTGCACACTTCCCTCCTCCCCTCAGGCTCATGGCAGCCTTTAGTGCTCAGAAGGGTTTATTTCCACAAAGTTAGGGTAGTTAGGCTGCTGCTTAAAACCTGTAGTGCATTCCATTTCCAGCAAGACACTCTTCAGAAAGTCATCCAAATCTGTGAGCCAGATTTGCGTGGAGCCACAGCTTCATGTTTGCAGGTCTCACATTGACTAGAGCATTCTTTTAATCCTCCCAGAAACTCTAGTATACGTCCTCTCAGACTGCTACTGTTGGAAATGTGGTTTCTGTTGTTCCTAGAGAAAATTGCTATGTGGTAAACACCATAAAAACCTCTGACAGGACAGTTCCTACACTCAGCAGTTTATTAACTAAAGGCCAGGGTTAACCTGGCTGGATGAATTACTTCAAAGTGTCAGTCAAAGTATAAAACTTCAAGGTCATCCATATTTTTGTTACAGTTGATGGAGAGTGTCTAGGACGTGACTGTCTTGAGTGGCTGAGGGTTTAGAATTGATGCCCAAAGTGCCTGCAATTAGATCATGATCATCTGAATGTCTCTTTAATAGACAAAACACAAGAGAGAAGCAAAAGAAATAATAACACAATGTATGGGAGTGAACCAGTCTTTTACGTAATTAATCTATATATTTAGCCTGTTCTTAGCTAAGTGACAGCAGTTCTTGTTCTTGGTTCCAGCAGAGAAATAACAACCAGTGGACACCTGAGAATCTAAATCTTAATATTTATTGATATCTGGGAAATACAGAATTAAGAATATCAAACTTGAAGCCTTCAATTCACCCCTTCACTTCCCAAAAATGTCTTCAAAACATCTCAGTAATATAAATAGAACCATTGACAAACCCATAGTATAAACAGATAACAATTAAACAGACCACAGTTCAGAGTATTAATTAACCAACAAAATTTACTCTCATTGAGATTTCAGCATGTGCTCAAGTTCTCAATTAATAAAAGCCACATCGTGAGAGTCAGTAGAGACATAGTCACTGGGGCCCTCAGGTTGTTAGGGTAAATAGAACCACGCTATCACAGAATCATCAAAGCTGGAAGAGATCTTTAAGTCAACCCAGCACCACCTTTGTAACTCCTAAACCCCATCACCCAGGTCCAGGTGCCTCTTAAACAAACACCTCCAGGGATGATGACTCCACCAGGGCAACCTGTCCCAATGCCTGACAACCAAAACTATGATTTTTTTTTCCTAATATCTAGTCTGGATCTCTCCTGTCTCAGCTCAAGGCTATTTCCTCTGATATTCCACTGCAGGCATAATAGGAAAAACCCCACCCCTCTATAACTTCCTTTCAGGTAATCATAGAGAGCCATAAGTTCTCCCCTTGAGCCTCCTCTTCTTGAAACTAAAATAGGAAATGGAAAATCCATTAGACTTTTCTTTTATATGACCACAGAAACATAAAGAAGAGATTTTCAGAGGTAATCCAGGCTGAAAGTTGGTGAAACTCCAGCATCTAAGTGACCTCGATGACTCGTACCTTAAGCCTGGCTGAAAGATAGTTGCCCAAAGTCAAAAAGTCTAGGGCAGAGTGAGGCACCATCACTGCTAGTCCACCTGTCCAAATTAATGCAGAAGGCTGAGGCCTGGTTTTACATGATTGTTGTTAGAGGAGCTGGTGGGTGAAAATGGAGATGTCGACTCGGACCCTTTTTCTTCTCTTTTCTGTTGATCTTGACCTCTTAAAAGAGCACACATTCCTTGCAATGTCATTGTGCAATGCAGAGGCACAGCTATCTTGTTTAACTCAGGGCAAAGCATAGCACATCCATTCCTTTTATTAAAAAAAAGTAATACCTTAGGAACCCATTAATAAGTCATTAGCAGCAGGCCTGGCCCTCTTTCCAGTAGTGAATGATTTTTTGAATATGCTACTTAAACACCATTTATAAAGGTGTGTGTTGTCCTTTAGGGTGAAAAGAGCAATGGACGTGTAATATCTACGTGTTAGTTTGCAGCCATTTCTACCACTGAAGTCCAGTGACTCTTGATAGGTCATCTTTCTTTTGCGTTGGGCAGTGGACTCTAGATGGGAGGGAATAAAACTCATAGACCCCATCCCACCACCTCCATCAAGACTGCTGATTCTACAAGCTTAGGGACAGCAGTTTCCCACTGTTGACATAATTTCCCTTAATTCTTCCTATAAAAAGTAAAATTGTAAGACTGTGTTCCCTGCCTCTCCCATAGTTTCATAAATTAACTAATTATTCATGTTTCTGGGTCCCAGAGCAGAGATCCAGGCAGCCTGGCTGCCTGACACAGGGCGTGAATCATGCTGACACCAAAAAATGGCCTTCACTTCTCTAGTTACATGTCCAAAACTGCACAGTTATCCAGCAGGACACGGAAGTGACTTGTGGGACATGAGAGACATCACTGGACATCTTCCCTGGGCTTCTCTGCTCCCTCCAACCCACAGCATTCCCCACCTCCAAATGGGATACAAGCGATAACTGCTTGTGACCCATATTACCTCATTCTGGAAAAAAAAATTCAATTGGCACCACTCCATCCCTTCACAGGTCCAAGGAGAGCTGGGCATTAAATCAGCAGCTATGGAGGTGGCCATGGGAGAGCAGGAACAGGATCATGCCACTGCTGAGAGTTGCCCAGGTCCTGGTGATAACAGCAGCCTCTGCAATTCTCACTCCACTCAACTCTTGTCTAATCTGTGTGAGATTAGGACTTGAGGAGCTAAAATAATTCACAAGCAATGACCTTCCTGGGATATCAGAGTCATCGATAAACCTCCAGTCTGGGAGATATGAAACAGTCCCTGCCTGCCAGGGGATTTCCTGGCTTATTGGAGGTAGCTCCACTGGGCATCACCACTTTCCTCTAATAAGGATTAGAGATAACAGAATTGTCTTTACCTCTTCTGCTCGGTTTGGGGGCATCTCTTTCTTCCTCCTTTTCTCTTCCTGTATCTTTTGATCTAAGCCTCATTTATATCAGTGGGAACTTCTTACATAGTTAAGTAGGCTCTGGATCATCATTAAATCTCTCTGAATGCTTTTCATTTTTTCCCTTTAATTCACTCCTTCCCAGCCTTGCTCAGGTGTGTGGTCAGGTCCGATAACGCACATTCTTGTGAAGAAAACAGAAAGATCTTTGTAAGTGGTAGAATGCTATCCCTATTCAAAACATAGCATAGTGATGCAGTAGCTATTATCCAAATGGGTTTTGCAAAGTTCAAAATCAGTTTTTAGAGGACAAAGACGTCCTCAAAGAATCAAAACAAGGAAAATCAAAACAATGACTTTCAAATAAGACTCTCAGTTGAAGCTCACACAAATTTATGAATGTGAAGCATCCTACTAGACACGAATATCTTTGCCTCAGATGTCCATTGGCAAGTAAAATCACATAGAAGAGCACGCTTGATTTCCCATTCTCAAGGTCTGTCTGGTTGGTGGTCACAGGAATAGTGGTTGTGAAGATGGCATGTTTTAGTCTTAGTGGAGTGGAATGCAGCAAGGGCAGACCCTTCAACATGAACCTTCTTATTCCACGAAAACCCAGGAGAGTTCCACTGAATTTGCACCATTTCATAGCTTTAGTTGACCATCTGTTTCTCTGTATTAAAGCATGGGTGACACCTCCCTGAAAGCAGAACATTTTCTCAATTAACTGTGGAATCATAGAAAAGTTTGGGTTAGAAGCAACCTCTAAAGCTCATGTGGTCCAGCCTATGTCTGGACAGTGCTTGGAGATCTTCAGTTTAAATATCCTGCAAAAATCCAAATCTTTTACTATCTCAATTGAGCAACGTGGCTTACATAATAGCCTGGAGTCTTGCAGCATGACAGGGATCTGGGAGGCGCAGCCATGTGGAGGGTGTTGGCAGTGCAGTGCTATGGAAATGTTCTTTTATGTCATATGAACAGCTGAAATGTATCTTCCCAACTTGCCACCCTTTCTATCTCTTTTCATTTTTTTCCCCCCCAAGTCATCATAGCTGTTCATGTCCTCATCATGAGCTGCCAAAGAAGTGTGGTGCTCTTGTGAGCAGAATCCTGAAACATCAGAATCTCATAGCTGGTTGAGATGCTACTTTGCTTTGACAATTGTCAATTCACTGTATGACTCTGTAATAATTCTACTTCTCTTATTTTCATCCTGGCTTGTTTAACTGAAATAAAAGATCATTCAAAGGCTCTATACTGTAGCTACCAAATATGTTCTTATTTGTAATTATATTAAGCCTTTTTTTTTTTTTTTTGAGGGGGGTGGGGTGTAAGGGTATATGGGTATATTTTCAGTTACTATGGAACTAAACATATCTAATCTTTCAAACCATGTTGCTCTTATGGTAAGGGAGAAATATACAACACTTTCTTTTGGATTCTGGATTCTATGTCTTTCTTCAAATAGAAAAAAGGTAATTATTTACTGCTTTCACAGTCCTAAATATCAGGAAAGAATTTCTAGTCTGTTAGTGTTACAATACCTCCCACTTCATAATGCATTAAGGAAGGTGAATGATCTTGTTAGGGACTTTTATCATTCATAGACTGAGCTGAAAAATACAGAAGTGCTTGAAGAACTCTGCTTTCAAGTTTAGGTTTTTCAGTTATCTGGCTTTGATTCGAGAGGCATGCTAACACCTGGGTTATATATTGAGTTCTTCCTAATTAGAATTGGGTTCAGTGACACCAAGACTCAATGATTCTGTTGCCCTGTGGAAAGCAATAACTTTAGCTCTGCGAGACACCTGGTAAGTAGTGTATGGGCAAATAAAACCTAAATCAAGCTTCCACTCCAAATAAATTAACAGCTCTGGAGACTTGTGAAGGGAAGTACCCGCAGCAACTCTCTCTGCTTAGACATTGCATGAAGAATCTTCTCTACTGAGGGAGAAGCATTATCAAAGGGTCCATCACTACAGCCCTGGATGAATGCCTCCTTTCCTCTCTCCATCTCTGTCACTCTCAAGAGTGTCTAAACCAGCTCTCAGGACTGTACAGTGGAAATAGCTCCTAGTGACTGCTGTCCTACTCATCTTTCAGATGAGACATGAAATTGAAGCCCTGAGCGCAGAAAAATAACATATTTCACAAGATGGGAGGGATGTTAGTCCTGGTCTTTTGGTCACCTTCCAGCCTGGGTAATTACATTTCTGCCTAGCTGAAATTCCCATTGCTCTACAGTTTAATTGGACAGTAGTTTCTTTTTTGCTTGCCTAAAATCCCAGGTTGGGGTCAAACCCCAGTGTCTAATTCAGCAGCCCTCTTTTCAATAGAGCTGCCCAGGTATTTCCAAAAAAATTTCAAATTTGTTTTCAAACTTAGGGGACATCATGCCAAATGGCCTGAGATGAGATACCCCAAAGCAAAGAAATCCTCCTTTGGCTTTTGGGCCTTAACATCAAGGATCCTTGCGTGGAAATATTACCCTGATTGTCTTGCTGAAGGTCAGCATCCTCCCAGCTCTGCTGGGAGCTTGTCGTCGATAAGGGAATGCTAAGGCAAAATTTCCACCACAAGCAAACCCATTTCTGTGGTGACAATTAGGAATACAATCATTGCCTAAAAGAGGAGCATCCAGCAGCAGCGACTCATTTAAACATCTTTGTGATCATGGCTGACAATTTGGAAGGTATTTTATAGGATCTGTACATTCAGATGTCTTATACTCAAGAGCTTTAGCCACTGGAACTTCAATATAACAAATTTTAAAAATATTTTTGGCCCAGAACTTTTACCTGGTTCCATTTAAACTAACGAAGATGTAAAGGTCCACCTCCACAAGACACCCTTGTGTTAAAGTATTTAAATGCATGTTTGCCTCCAGCAAGAGATTCACTAAGCTTAAAGAGAAACACAATTTAATGACTTTGGCAAATTAGGCCCAGATTCATCAGTTTTGAAGGAAAAAGGTGTCTAACCATCTGTGGAGATTAGTAACCTACTGAATCAGAGCAGATTTATAGGCTGGCGGAAAAAGGAAATTCAGGCATATATTCTGCAAAGCCAGACCTTTACAGAACCTTTCCTAAGAATATTGTTCTAGAGAGAAGCAATTGGACACCTGAGCTAGAAGACAGGGCTGGGAAGCAGAACAGCCCCCTGTAATCCAAGCATAAGCAGTAAGAGCCACCTAGGTGCTCACAATTCTGTGGGACCAGATGAGATCCATCCTAAAGCGATGAGGGAGCTGGCAGAAGAATTTGCCAAGCCACACTCCATCATTTATTATCAGTCCTGACTCACTGGGGTGATGACTGGAGGTGCCAATGTGACATGCATCCATCAGAAGGGCTGGAAGAAGAGTGCAGAAAAATACAGGCCTGTCAGCTTAATTTTAGTCCCCAGCAAGATTATGGAGCAGATCATCTTGAGTGCAATTACACGGCACCTACAAGACAGCCGAGAGATGAGACCCAGCCAGCACGGGTTTAGGAGGGGCAGGTCCTGCCTGACCAAGCTGATCTCCTTTGATGACCCATTTTGTGGATGTGGAGAAGACTGTGGAAGTGTCTTTGACACTGTCTCCCACAGCATCCTCCTGGATAAGCTGGCAGCCCACGGCTTGGACAGGAGCACTCTTTGCTGGGTTAGGAAATGGCTGGATGGCCAGGCCCAGAGAGTGGTGGGGAATGGTGCTGCATCCAGCTGGCAGCTAGTCACTAGTAGTGTCCTCGAGGGATCTGTGCTGGGGCCAGTCCTGTTTTATTGATGATCTGGATGAGGGGGTTGTGTCCACCATCAGCAAACTTGTAGGTGACACCACACTGAGGAGGAGTGTTGAAGGGTAGAAGTGCTCTGCAGAGGGACCTCGACAGACTGGATAGGTGGGCTGAATCCAGCAGTGGATGGGGTCCCGCGTCCTGTACTTTGGCCACAACACCCCCCTGCAGTGCTATAGGCTGGGAAGAGTCACTGGACAGCAGCCACGCAGAAAGGGATGTGGGGGTGCTGGTTGACAGCTGACTGAGGATGAGCCATCAATGTGTCCAGGTGAGCAAGAAGGCCAATGGCACCTGGCCTGAATCAGGAATAATGTGACCAGCAGGAGCAGGGAGGTCATTCTTCCTCTGTACTTGGCACTGATGAGGCTCCACCTTAAATACTGTGTCCAGTTCTGGGCTCCCCAGTTCAGAAAGGATGTTGAGATGCTGGAGTGTGTCCAGAAAGGGGCAACAAAGGTGGTGAAGGGTAGCATAATGCTGCAGTAGCCCTCTTGTTAGAGGGTAGAAATGAGCAAAGACACAGACTTCTTATTTATCATAGCATGAGGAGGGTCCTGGTTTATTCCTCTTTACACCTTTGTCATCCTGACTCCAACTTTTCTCTCTTTCTCTCTTTCTCTTCCTTCATGATTCCCCCTCACCAGGTAACCCACTCCCTTTTATTACACTTGTCTTTACTGGATACAGCTGTGACTCATCAGGGTGAGGCTGTATTTGGTAATTAACACAGCTACTATTTATCGTGGACAAGGTCACCTATGTTCCCTTCTCCTACAGCACAGTCCTACGAGGAATGTCTGAGGAACCTGGGCTCTGTTAGAAGCCTGGAGAAGAAGAGGCTCAGGGGGAACCTCTACATTGCTCTCTACAACTCCCTGACAGGAGTCTGTAGCCAAGGGAGGGTTGGTTTCTTCTCCCAGGCAATAGGATAAGAGGACACGGTCTTCAGCTACTCCAGGCAAGGTTTAGGTTAGACATTAGGAGAAATTGCTTCATAGAAATGGTGATTGGGCATTGGCATGGGCTGCCCAGGGAGGCTGTAGAGTCTCAGTTCCTAGAGGTGTTTAAGAAAAGACTGGATGTGGCACTCAGTGTCATGGTCTGGTGGACACAGTGGTGTTAGGTCATTGGTTGGACTCAATTATCTCAAAGGTCTTTTCCATTCTAGTTTATTCTGTGATCTTTCTCTGCTGCTGGACAGTAATGTTTGGCCTCCTAAAATGCTTTTAGTTAATTTGTCTGTACACTCCATTTGGAAGACCATATCTAATGGGAAAAAGTTCCTACCACGAGGCAATAGATTTGTTTTCCTTTGCCTTTAAATGAAATATCAATGGATGGATATTTTATTTTTAGCTGAATATGAAATTTCACAAGCGACCTGTCAAGCTCCTGTTTTCAAGAATTACTTTATTTCACACGTCAAGACAGGCTGGGAAATTAGTTTTTCTCACAGAGGACTCTGATTAGGGATTACAAAGTGAGTGTGGTGCAGAGTGATCTTTCCTCCATCGTTTCTCTTGTCTCACCAACCTAGAGAGTACCTTGACTCTGCTGACTAAGGAGAGCAATTCATTACCATGCGTGGGAGGGGGATGGGAAGAAAGTCATATTAGGTAGACTTGCCAGCCCAAGAGAGAATAGGAGAAGCATAATAATACTTAGCCCTTATCATTCTTTTCATCAGTAGATATCAAAGCACTTGAAAAAGGATGTTGATTTGATGGGAAAAGAGATAAATTCCAATTGCAAGCAGCCTATTGCAGAGGCACCAGCAGGAGTGCTCACTTTCATGACCATATCTTCTAACTGTGGGTCTGCAGGGCAGAGAAAGGAACAAGTCCTTTCCTCCAAAAAATGCAGTAGTACACTTGAAACTTTATTGACTTACCCAGTGTAACTCTCATGGGGTTTAGCAAAATATGAGGTCCAGTCCGAGAACCAGAGAGAGCAAGGAGATTATGTATTACTAGTAAACAACAGAGCAGACAGGACTTATTACCTTTGTCAGCAGACAACAGCTGATTTACACCATGGTTTAACTCCTCACGGAAGCAATAAATAGTCCAGATGAAGGGCTGCAGCATTTCTACCCTATGGAAAATCTGGTCCATTCTGGGGCATTTCTATTGTTATCCAGCGGATTTGTAGAAGCCACTGGAGTAGAAAGTAGCCTTGTTCTGCTGTATATGAACAGCAATATTTGCCTCCACTGTTAAAAGTCCTGCACTGGCTGATCTGATACAGTTTACTACCTGATTTCTTTGGGCCACATGAAAGAGCTCCACATGAGGAGCCACATACTGAAAGCATCAATCCCAAGGTCAGTCTTCATATTTAAGAGCAATGCAGCATCTCTACTGGCCAGACATCTTTAACCGCTTACATGCACATCTCATTGCAGAGAACTCTTAGAAAAACCTCTTCTTTTTCTCTTCTTTCTTTGTAGTGTGTGGTCTAGCTTGCATCTATTTGCAAATGGCCTTTCTGCCCTGTGTATATGATAGCAATGTTCAAAGAGGCCCGAAGTCCTGCTGCGACAGGCAACCCAGAAAAGCATATCTCAGGAGGCAAGATGAGATTCCACTGGGTCAAACAGCTGCTGTGCAGTCACTATGACTCACATCAGAAGTGAAGAACATTCCAGGGGCAAGCACTTCATGTGGAAGTTATCCATGTTTTCATGATGCCATCTACAATAATAGCTTAGTTTTCAACAGTGTGAGACATCAGCCAATGCCTGAGGCAGTTCTCTGGCCCTAAGACTTCCAGGGCAAATAGAGATTGAAAGAAAAGGAGAAGGAAGACACCAACTTATTTACACTTCCTGTCATGCTAACAAGAGCAGGTCACATCCTCAAAACCCCTTCTGCAGAGATGAATGCACTCTCACCTCACTCAGTTTCAAAATCCTCCATCCTGCATTGTGCCCATCACGATGCAGGCTCTGCTCTGCAAATCACAACAGCAGTTCTGAACAGCCCAATCTGCTGTGGACCAGTGCCTCCCTCCAATACAGCTGCAAATAGGTTTAAATCATTAGACGCAAGTTACCGAACAGTCTCTTGGATCAGGGTTAATTAAATGAGTGTTGAAATCTAATTAAGAACTGGTCCAGGTGATAATTAGCAGGAAATGTATGCATTAAAATATTCATTTGTCGATGAGCTGCAATTAAGAGTGTGATTTGGGGAAGGATCAATACCTGCATCATGTGATCTAAAGAAAAATTAAAAGTCACTCAGCCGTCAACAGAAATGCAGGGGAATTTTGGCTACAGTTTTTTTTTCTCTCCTGTCCTCCACTCCTTCTGTTTTGGTTTTATAATAACTGCTGAAGATTGCTCTGTATCTTTGAATGGAGCATTCATCTCTGCATCTCTTTGTTTTCCTGAAGCACTTCTTTCAAAACCTTGCTGTTCACCACATTGTGTGAGTGGGTTATAGATTTATTAGAGAGAGACTATCAGGTCAAAAAGAAAGATTCTTTGCCAATGAAAATCACTTTCTCCCAGAACAGATTGCTAATCCAAGGGAACATCACTCGTTGTGTGGTGTTAGATTGTTGGGGTCTTTTTTTAGTAGGTTAATTCCTCAAGTCTTTATTCATAACGGAGGATCTGAAGAGGCTACTGAATTTGTAAAGCTTAGGCTTTATATATATGTATGCCTATAGCTGTGGTTTACTACACTCTTCCCAATTTGTAGCAGAGTAAGTCTGCTTTCACTGAGACTATTTTTTTCTAGTTACAGGTACATAGGGGCATGTGTAAGCCAGTTAATAATATTTTTCTTGTGCAATCCCAGAAAATTCCTCTTCCACTAGGAAAACAAGGGTCCTGCAACAGGACCTCCGACATGGAGATGGTTTTCCTCCTCTGCCACAGCCAGAAACTGAGCTGATCATTTCCCCACTGACTGTACTTCTGCCAGTGAATACCAGTCTGTCAAAACAGCTAGCTATGGGAGCATAATTATTTCAGCTGCTCTTTGTCAGTGTCCTGACAGCTCACCTGCCTATCTCCCTGGGCTGGGTGGCAGCCCAGCTCCCAGGGCAACTGTCCCCTGCTGTCAGGGCTGCAGCCAGACTGTCCCTCCCCTATACCTCCTCTATCCCTGGGGAGGCCACCCTGTGGGGAAACAACCAACCTGTGAAGTTAGGACTTCCTTGGAGAGAGACCAAAAAATACCTTCCTAAGTAGATCTATTTCTTCTCATCTCTACCTCCTATCAGAAATTTAAGGATTGCAGTTACTGACCTTTCATCTGCTTTTGGAAAGGAGAGGGATTTCTTTCATTCCCAGAAGCACTACATTTTTCACAGATTTCTGCAGGCAGCCCTGATGATCATCCATAGTTCTGCGCTGGTTTTGACTGCAGATATAATCCTAATATTGTAAATCTTTCCTGGAAATGTGGGGGGTCTTTCGTGGTAGCTTCTATTCCTGCTGTTACTGAAGAGGAAGCTCAGGTCCATCCAGTACTATTTTTGCTCCCTTAATTTAGCAGTGCTAAAGAGGTGGTGTTTCATGATGGCACAAACCTGCCCAGCATACTGACTCCTGTCCCCAAGGCTGGGCAGGGATTTCTCACTGGACTTGGGTGTTACAAGACACAGCATTGTGAGAGAGGATCCACTTCAGGGGTCTGGAATGCAGAGACTTCACACGTTCCACCAAAACAAATCAGTCCACAAATCCTATCACATTCATGCAGCAAAGCCTCCTACATTTTGCTGCACTGTATCCAGATCTTTGTCCTCTGACAAGGACAATACTTGCACCTGAAGGTTGAAAGAATAAGGCAACAACTTTTGCAGAGAAAATGTAAGTGACATCCTAAAAACTTGAATTTTGGAGTCAGCTAGGAACCAGGCTGCTGGCTTTCACCCTCCGTGGTCCTTTACTTCCTGATGCTCTCACCCTCTTGCAAAGGTCAAAATTCATAGCCTGAAAGGTTGCATGAAAAACATCAGCACCTGGATCCCATTCTACTAAATCAGTGTTAGATGTACGGATTGATGAGCTGGTGTGCATCAGGCTCATTCCCTGTGTGTCTCCTTTTGTTTCCTGTGCTGCAGGGAGCCTCTTCAAGCCTGGTGGTGAAGTTTGCGGACACAGACAAGGAGCGTACAATGAGGCGCATGCAGCAAATGGCAGGACAAATGGGCATGTTCAACCCCATGGCCATCCAGTTTGGAGCCTATGGCGCCTATGCACAGGCAGTAAGTATAGACACCAGCTCTCTGGGTGTTCATGGGAGAAGGAGTGTCACCTGGAAATGAGCAAAAAACTCATGGGAGTGGACAAAAGCCTGGGCAGAAGAGGAAGCAGTGGCTTATCTGTTAAAATGGTGACATGATGGGAATAAAAATGAGCCATGCCATCCAGGGTAGACTCCTAGGTGTCTCCAAGATGCCATAGACAGTTCTAGCAATAACTTTTGGTCATGTCTGGACCCTTGCAAAACACTTCCTGTGGGGACTAAGCCTTTGTTTTCAAATAAAAGCACAACTACACTTCGAGGACTGGGAATAAATAAGCCTGCTGAGTTTATCCCAGTTCTCTGCCCCATATCACCATAATGCTGCTGCACCTTGCATCACCATGGATACCTTTGGAGTGACCACAGGATAAAAGAGCATCTGTTGGGAGAAATGCTTTTAGATTCACAAAGCATGATAGATAATAATAAAATGTACACACAGATATATGCCCACACACAGTCCTGCTGTCCCAAAGAGTATGATTGAAACACACTGGGAAAAAAATCCTGTTGTCCTAACTTCAGGTTTCCTGTGGACATACCAAACCTGAGAATATGTGACTGTACAGGGGGCTGGGCTCTTGATGATGTTCTGAAATGGATGGCTCTGGAATTATTTGTTTTCCTTTGGCAAAAACTAATAAGGATCTGCAAGACAAGACCAGGCTCAGGTAACTTGGACTCTCTGCCTGATATTTTGGAGGAAGGTGGAGGAGATGCCTGCAGCAGGCAGACACAATACTGCCCAGTGACTTTGGCTGCTTTCTCTGAAGCAGATTTTCAGGCAGTGACAGTGTATATCAGTGCTTCATCTATTTGATGGCAAAATGTGGCCCTCTGCACAATTTGTGCACAGGAGGGAAGTACTGTTGAACACATTGTCCAGAGTAGCATCTTCCTGAATGGGAGACCCAAATCTTGCCTTAGGTATGCAGGCCAGCTCAGGAATAACACTCTGGTGTGCCAGTACTCCTTCCAGTGCAATGATCACAAGGTTTTCCTTTCTTCCCTCACTGTTTCTTTCTCATGTGTTGGCACCAAGTATTTCCCACCACATCACCATGTTCTCTTTTTAATTTTAAGGTCTTGACATTTCTGTTCTTCTCTGATAGTCCTGTGCCTTGCTGAATGTTTAATACAACCCATCCTACCCCTTGTGTGAGCCATGTAGAGTTGTGAGGATGTGCTGTAGAGCTCCACTGAAGTTCCTCCTCTCCTTCCAACTGCACTTCTCGGTGCACTTCTGGAGTTTTTGTTCTCTCTCCTCTAGAAAAATTTTATTTTAACTTCCATTTTGCCATCTTCATTTTTATTCCTAGTCAAAGTCAGTCTCTGTCTCTTCCTTTGTCCTTTGCTCCCTGCCTCACAAGATAGAAGAGCTACTTCCTCCTCAGCCTAGCTGTATTTAATGCTCCTCCTAGCCAGGGAAGGCTGCAGGAAGAAGAAAAAAAATGGTAAATCCCAAATGAGCCTAGGTCAGTGGCCAGCAGACTGTCAGAGGGATGTAGCACCTTTTCCCCATGTACCAGAGTAATTAACAGGAGGTAATCCACAGACAGCTTGGGACAAACATTTGCTGAGGTTGGCGGGCAGCAGAAGTGGCTTCAGTGTTACTCTACAGACATTGGTCAGGCAACTGGAGAAATGGTGAAGACACCACTGCCCTGATTTCTGGTCCAAAAACTTTTCTTGCATTATTTTAATCTCTTTAATTAGAAGAGTAACTCTTCTAATTTCCAGACAAGGTTTATACTGATATGAACGGATGCAGTTTGCACCTTTACATGACAAAAGTTTCCTCTGTTTCTCACCAGATAATACAGGTGCATTACAAGGGAAGGTGAGGAATCAAGGTGGAAGGAAGAGGAAAAACAACTTCTGGTCTTCTTCCATCCACTTGAAACAAATAGATATTTTTCATATTGATTCCTGTAAAAGCCGAATTGGACCCATACTCTTATTTTCTTGATAAAATTGCTAATAAGAGGGAAAGAATAAGTTTTAGATCTTGACCCATTGGATATGACAAGCTGGTGACACCAATTACCCTGGGGACTTCAGAGCTGTCTAAATGATGGGATCACATTTCTGTGTGGCTCCTGTACACCCAGAGTGTGCTTAGATGCTGTCTCTCAATCAGTCCCCCTATCTGCTCCATCTCACATGAAAGGGAAGGAAGAGAGCGTTGAGGCTCTGTGACGTTGCCTCGGTCCCGATTAATCCAGCTTGGACTGCTGGCTCTCAGATATCAGGGTGATAGGCACCTCACAAATGCCAGCAGGAGATGGAGGAATCAATAGGGGAGAGGGAAAGGGAGAGAGCAGTTTTATTCAGCCTGAAGCTGAACAGCTAAGGCAAGTCAAGAGGAGGGAAGGTGAAATATCAGGAGCAGGACTGTCATGATGGGTGATGCCACTGCCACCAGCAACTCTTGTGACATTGGTTGAATTGTTTGACTCCCTGATCTTGTTTTCTCATGTACAAATAAACCTGATGATCAGATTTATTTATTTTCTCTTTTCCCTCAGGGACACGGCTCTGTCTTGCACTGTGTCTCCATGAGCTTTCTAGAGTGGTACGGCAGTAACATAAGTGTAAGAATTGCCTCAGTGCTTAATAGTAAGGTCAACACAAGCATGAAACATCAGGCTCTCTGATTCATACTCACAGCCTGTCCTCCCAGCTATCCCCCAGCAGCCCAAACCTGACTGATGTCTCTATATAAGAATTCCCAAGCAATCCCACAACAGTGTATTTTTCAGTAGCTTCTAATGGTCTGTCCCCATGGAGGAGGTTGCTCAGGACCCCGTTGCTGCAGTTCCTTGCTGAATTTCCAACAGAGATGCACCTTGCACATCACTGTGACTGGATTAGCTCCCAAAAAGGTCTCAATGCACCAAGGTGGTCAGTGCAGCAGAAACCCCCAGAGTGTGGCTGTTTGATAGACTGGTGGGCAACCATGGGTTTGCCAACCCAGCAGCACCACTGAGGAGAGGCAGCAAGGGTCTCAGTCCATTGAAGCTTGACAGATAAACTTTAGTGTTGCCGTCAGGACAGATTTGGACCCCAGCTTTTCTCCAAGTCACCTCCCTTACAGCCCAGCAAATGGCCATGCCACAGTTCTCCCTGCTGCTGTACATTGCCAACTCCCTCAGCCTCAACTTCAACAACTTTAACCCTGATAGCAGCCACGATCTCATCAGCCAAGCTACCAGTCCTGAGTTTCAGCAGCCATCTGGCCTCAGACACAGAGGCAAAAAAAATGAGGAAGCAAAGGGAGTTCTCCACTGTGTGTGGTTTTCCATCCCTTCCTCATGTGCTACCTTCAAGCAGACCAGACAAGGCTTGGCACCAATTCTGTGTGTTGTTTCAGTGGCACAGAAAGTCACATCAGACCTACCTCACCTCTTTTGTATGCAGCTCAAGGCACGTCAGATTTCATAGCTTCCTAAAGCTCCCAGAGCCCCTACTCTAATTTATTTCAGGGTGGGTTTTTTGATTGTTTTAGGTTTTTTCTCTTCAGCAATATCTTCCCACACTCATTTAACTTCCCCTTTTATGAAGCAATTATTTATTTTATTCCACAAGTGTACAGGGCACCAGCCCTTTTCATTGTCAGTTTACCGTGGATCTGCATCACCTGGGTACTGACAGCTGTTTCTACAGTCTAAGGCCAGGCTGAGATATAGATCTGGATTCAGCCTGGAGACAAGGAGAGTGATGCTACCTTTGATTTGCTGCCAGTCTAGGAAGAACCTGCAGGCACACTCTCCACCTCATAGTGCACAGCACACCTACTTAGGGTGGCCAAGCCCAAAATCAAAAGGAGTGACAATCAAAACAGTCTGTGAATGGTGGTAGTATAGTCCAGGCACAAATAAGCTACAGTTCCTGCAGGTCTTTCAGTGAAGTAAAGGGGCAAGGAGTGTTTAGCGCCTGTCTCATGTCAGTGATGCTTCACCATGCAGAAAGGAAATGTGCACAGATCAAAAAAGGATGAGGGAGATGGGAAAATGTAGAAGAGCAAAGTAAGAACAAAGGAAGGAGCCTTGGAAAGTGACAGATACAGTATAAATTATTTAATTTTTAAATTATTTAAGATAAGATCAAAGTCATAAATCAAGTTTGTATAAAAAATGGGGGTGGGACTGTTAGCCACAGTCTTCTGGCCAAACTCCAGCCATGGGACTGATAGCATCCTACAGCAGGGGTTAGGCATAGAGCTGGTGTGTAAAAACAGATAGGCTGGGACAGAGACAACACAGGCAATGCTAACATTTGTTCTCTGGCCTGGAAAAAGTCCTTTCTCAGTAAATCCCAGCTCTCCTCACTCTGAAAAAGTACAAATGGCTGCTGCCCCTGAACTGCAGACAATAACTGCAACAAAAATTTGGAATGTCCAGCACAGCAGAGCTCTCAGACATCACCTTAAGTGGTGTCCTTGGGAATTATGGGCAGCAGTGACTACCATGCTGACCATAAAACCCTGGGTGTCCTGTTCTGCCTCCCTATCCTGCTCCCATGGATGTGAAAGGATATTTCTGCTAAATGATCTGAGGTAGTGCTGACAGGAAAAATTGCTTTTTCCAATATTTCTTCAGTTTCTACTGTGAAATTATTTTGGAGAGATACTTAAAAAAAAAATTAGCTAGCCCTATGAAATCAGGGAAAAATTACTGACTACAGGCTACCTTTCAGATATAATAGTTATTACATTTAAATTACCAAAATGGGACAGTATATTTGGTAAATACTACCTGTTATGCAAATTATTTGCACTGATCTGTTCAGGAAGAGGAAGCTATTTTCAGGCCATAATACTTTGTAGCAGGGATAATACCATATTTCTGACCACTAGCTCCCTGGTAATTCAGATATAATGAACACTAAGATTTGGGCTCTACACAGAACTATTTTAGGTCTTTTGGAGGGTTTTCCACAGTTCTCAAGAACCCAAGCTATTGTGTGTCAGACTTTGTAATGACATTAAGACACATAAATCCAGCATGATTTTTTAGGTTTTTAAATATTCTAATTATATTTAAATTTTATTTTCGAAGCAGAAATTTCTATTTCCAAGAAAACATAAGAAGTGTGAAGGACAATTCTTATTTTTTTAGCAATTACCTTCTGTTTGTTTCAAGGATTGGAAAGTATTTTTAGTTTTAACTCCCAATTGCCAGTTAGGTTTGGCAGACATGAATTTGTCAGTTACATGATTTTACCAAATATGAGTTGTATTACTGCTTGATCGATTACTTAACTTGCCTCTTTCTATCACAGGGATACCATGAGAATTCATTAGCTAAGTCTTTGTATAAATCATTAGAGGTGGGAAGTGTGGGATGCTGTTATTGCTTTTATTGCTATCATTGCTGAATGAAGAATATGAAAAGTCAAACAAAACATTGTGTGGCTCAGAGGCAAAGATAGAAAACAGCACTGGAAAAAAAGGAGAAGGTCATCACTTTGTCCAGAGAAAGACTGAAGGGCAATTATCACACTCTTTCAGAAGGAGCTCATCAGAAATAATCCCCCTTTCTTCTCTTCCCCTTCTTCAGTTTCACACACATTTCTTTTGGGGGATGGGGAAGGTAGGCTGTGCATGCTTTTGCTATTTCTAGCAGGATTTTTTTTTGCTCTGAGAAAGTTCCTTCATCTCTCCATCCAATTGTTCCTCCTGCAAGAAAAGGACAGTATTTCCTGTCTTTGAATACCAACTTAAAGTAGGAAAAAGATGTGTGAGACAAACCCTTACATGCATCTTTATTGATCAACCAACACTGCCAGCCCTTCCCATGCTTTGAATGGCTTTTCCAGTGCCTCTCCACCTTTTTGAAGCATTGAGATGGTGACTGCAGGCTCTTATCTCTTGGGGTGCTGTCCAAGGGCAGGAACAAGTCTGGTAGCATCTCCTGGTCTCCTCAGAAGATAAATATTTGAGCAATAGAAAAGATAGCAGGAAGGAAGGAAAGAATCTTTAAAATGGATAAGAAAAAGCTCTAAATGCTGAGGCAAAGGTCATGTGAAGGAAGTAGGAGAAGCAAAAGGAAGTACGTCCTTTCAGCTAAGGGAGGGAAAAGCTCCTCTCTGTCCCCTTGGATCAGTCTGAAATAATAAGGCTGCTGCCTTCCTGATTAGTGCTCTGTAGCCCCAGCCCCGGCAGGGAAAATCTGCATTTCAAATGGCATATTTTAAAGTACACAATACCCAGGGGCCCTGCTGCTATTGATTTGCCTCTGGTGGGGTCACTGCCTCACTTTCTACAGCTTTATTAACTGGGACCATACACTGGGTCTCTTTCAAAGTGAAAGGAGAGTGGATGGGACATTCGTCTTCAGGGGGAGCTAGGGAAGGAGTGGGGTGACTTTCACTGGGAATGCCTTGGAGGTTTTAGAAGGAAGACTGGTGACCCTTACAGGACTTGTTCTCCTTCTGTAAATTTCCCTAGAGCCACCCTGGGGGGAAAGGAGGTAAATCTTATGCTGTCAGCTTCTTTCAAGGTGTCTGAGTTCCTGTCCTGCCACCCTTGTGGTGCCATTGCGCTCAGTCAAGCTCTGACCATCAGCCACTGGGCTGTGTAGGAGCCTCCTCTTCTTCTCCCTTAGTCTTTGCCCCTGGAACACCTCCAAACAGAGTGGGATGGGCATGAATGGGATCTGTGACCTCACCACTCCTTCCAGCTGCATGCAATCCCACTTTTGCCCTAAGTCAGACTAGGTCTGAAGGCTGCAGAAAGGTCTGTGTCGTCTGGGTCATCATGAGAAGAGCTCATTTCAACTTGCCAGAGGGGTTCTCTGCTCTCTAGGACATCTCAGAGAGTACATCCACAGAGCACTGAGTATAATAAATATTGGGTGGCTGTTCTGTGCAGGAGCACCTCTGTTCTGTAGCAGAAGCACCTGATCTAGTTTCCCATATCACAGGTCAGGACCTTATTTTTACAGCATCAAAGTGTAAAAAGGGGTAAGAAGGTACTAGAGGCTATAAAATTATGTATTAAAAATCTATGTATTAAAAATCTATGTATTAAAAATCTACAAAGCTAGAAATACATGAAAAATATATTTTAAAGACAAAAAAAAAGTCTTTAGGCATCAGCCAGGTAAAAAAACCCAGAACAGAAAACAAGATGTGAGTCACCACACCTAGTGTTGGAATCAATCCAGTGTTAAAGATGGATGGATTCCCCTTCCTCCTTCGCTTTCTTGACATACTTTCTGATACTGCCTGCTCAGTACCTCCTCTGGGGAATAAACTCAAATGATGCCCAGGAACAAATGTACTCCTTAAAGGAGAATCAACATAGCGTATAATACAAAAAGTTGTCTAATCATTCCATCAGTAATTGCAATGAGCAAAATATCGCTAATTAAAATGTAGAAGTGCCTTATGCAGGGTAAAATAAAAGAGGGTAATTAACCATCAAAGGGAAAGCCACCACTCTGCCACCAATCTGCATTAGGCTTCAAAATATAATAATACTCAAATCCAGTACAACACATTTCACCTGTAGATTTGACAATATATGGAGTCAGCTATCCTGTGTTACATTTTATTGCTGGAGAAATCAAGGCAAATTTATGTAACGTGTGCATGGTTATTCAGCAGGTTGTTGTCAACTTACTTTGGACTGTTTATGGATGGTGACAGGGAAAGTTTCAGCATTTGAATGAGTGCAGTGATTTCAAGGGTTTGTTTCAGTATATATGTGTAAGAACAGCTAATTTAGCTGATACTTCAATATTAAAGCAAACAGAAGGGAACAGTCTATTCCTTGCCATGACTTCTGAGGTCTGTTTAATTCTGAGAAGCATGTCCCATGTGCTTAAAGAACATCATCAGAGGTGATTTCCTGATGGGAGAGAGAGTGAAATCAGAGAGAGCAGTGAAACAGAGTTACTCCAATTTTGGAGACAGCAAAGACATGACTCACTGCTAAAATCACCACAGAAAAACATTTCTCTTTTCCATTATTATCATCAAGTCACAGATTACCAGAGACTGGGGAATGTACAGAGTGAGATTTCCCAAAGTTTCTGCACATTTTCTTTCCCCCACACCTTCTCTAAGCACCCAGCACTTGTCACTACTGAGGGCTAGATACTCAGACATACCCACCCTGTCTGGCTCTTTGTACAGCACCAGGGAAGGAGACAAGAAGCAGCCTTGACCAAACTGTCTTATCCTTCACACCAGGACAATTTTAAAATCTCTCTGCAGCCATAATGTATACATGAACTGCACCAGCTGTGTGCTAGGTTCTGAGTGTAACATAATGATAACAACATCTTGTTTTAATCAAAGAAGCATTTCCAGGATTCATAAACACTCATCAGCTTTCTGATCCAAAATTTTTAGCCCCAAATGCCTGAAAATGCAGCCTGGGTTCCTTATTTCTGACTTTTGCAGGTGGCCTGAGAGAAGCTGCATTTTGACCACTTTCTAGAAAAAAATTAATTGAGAAAGTCAACACAGATCAAAACCACAGGGAAGGGGTTTTCTCATTCAAAAATACCAATCTTGCTAAAACAGGGGAGCTCCCTTCTTTTGTACAGCACTTCTGGGGGTCTCTGATAGTGTTGGAAATAGGTGCTATGATCCGATTAGAAGTTTTGGTTGTGGTTTTGCTCAGTACCCAGCTGAAGCCTCCTAGCAGCACCAGAAAAAGTGATTTTTGTCACTGACAGATGGCAATAAATCAGGTTGTCTCTAGAGAACTAGTCAAAATTTCTGCTTTGTAGAAAGAATCCCCTTTTCCTACATACACAGGTCTCCCATCAGTAACTTCCAGGCTTTTCCAGAGCTCTGATATAAGCAATGTAAGCCACGAAACTGCTCTGCTCAAATGTATTGTGTTTTGTCTGTATAACGACTTTTCTCTGCCTTTCTGACAAGAGAAGTACCAAGGAGCTAGTGGGCTGAGTCCAGGTCACAGGAGGCCTCCACACTAGGGAACACAGGGTGAGGGCCATAAAGACCCCAAGCTGCAAAGGCGCCCTTTGCTTCCAGCCCCCGTAATCAGAAGAATGACCAAGGCTGGGGGGGAGGGGGTACCACAGGGGTGGTGCACTGACACCTCAAAACCTCGGGATGAATCCCCCCCTCACCAGGTGCCCTCCTGGAAACGGTGCCACAGGCTGCTCCGCCAGTGACCGCGTGATATTTTTTCCTGCTCTCTTTGTTCCAGCTGATGCAGCAGCAAGCGGCGATCATGGCGTCAGTGGCGCAGGGCGGATATCTGAACCCCATGGCAGCCTTTGCCGCGGCCCAGATGCAGCAGATGGCGGCTCTGAACATGAACGGCCTGGCAGCCACCCCCATGACTCCAACCTCAGGTAAGGGGGAAAAGGACTGGAGAGCGCAGAGGGCAGGGAAATCAGACCACGTCCCACAGGACACCAGGTGGGATTTGTTAGCTCTTTAGCCAGGTGAGGATCAGGCTCTCCTCTCAGGTAACAAGGGAAAGGACTGGACAAAAGGGTCTCAAGTGGCACCAGAGGAGGTTTGGATTGGATATCAGAAAAAGTTCCTTTTCCAAAAGGGTCAGACACTGTAACAGACTGTGCAGGGCAGTGAACAAGTTTCCATCCCTGGAGTTACTTAAAAGGAGTGTAGATGTGGAACTTTGGGACATGGCTTAGTGGCAGGCTTGGCACTGCTGGGTTAATGGTTGGACTCAATGATTTTAGAGGTCTTTTAGAACCTTAGCTATTCTGTGCTTCTATGACATTTCTCAGTCTAATCCCATACATAACTTCTCTTTAGCTCTGAGAACCCTCACAAAACATCCCACAGTGACCTACGTGGTTTATTAGTGCATATGTGTGTCCAAGGGATCAG
Organism: Trochalopteron elliotii; assembly: GCA_024734555.1. Taxonomy (NCBI): domain Eukaryota; kingdom Metazoa; phylum Chordata; class Aves; order Passeriformes; family Leiothrichidae; genus Trochalopteron; species Trochalopteron elliotii. Next base: position 1,551,803 of record JANPWX010020040.1, read on the forward strand.
TGCTGGTGCTATCACAGCCAGGCTGTCCCAAAGACTAGCAAAAGAGGGTTGTGGTGAGATGCAATATCATTAACAAGATGAATTTTGCCTTTGAGACACATAATCCTTTCCCCCTGTTGTGAAATAGGACAGAAGGTAGTCAAGGAAGACAACTGGTGCTACGTGGAATGAGAGTATTTAGTGAGGGGGTTTCTGGCTGCAGGAACATAGGCAGGTAGCTGCTGAAGGGCTCCCAGGATCTGGTTAGGCTGTAAAAAGCCCATTCTAGGAACTGCAATATATGGTTCAGCAGGCAGAGAAGTAAGCTGAGGCAGGAGCAGGACTGTCTTTCTTGGGGCTTGAAGAACAAGATTACCATTTGGTCAGGAACAGATCAAAACATCATCAGCCCTGGTAGTCCTGGACTGACATGTGGCCTAACAGCAGGGAAATAGGGAAGCAGGAAAAGTGGGGCCAAACCTTGAAAGAAGTGAGGATTTGGGAAGTTTTGGAGTCTGGTAGGGAGGTAGAGGACTCAAAGGTACATCTTGAAAGGACCATTTGTAACAGAATATCATGAGGGACTGGGGAGAGAAGGGAGAGTAATAAAGAGAGATCTAATTCCACAAGACTTCATGGAGACCCAATGAGAAGCACTTGACTCAAAAATCTTATACTGCACGTTTCAAAATATATGTTTACACAATGATAAATGTATAAACAAAAAGTCGATGGAGCTACTGCAAATCCAAATAAAAAAGTGGCTTAATTATATGTGCACCCTTTAAACCCATGGCTGGCAAGATTATCATATTTGCATTAGCTAGATTTGTTTTGTGTTGGTGGGAGCAGAGAGAACATCAAACAAAGACTGCCTGGAATTCAAATATTGTCAGGGCCTGGAAAGCTGAATCCAGGCAGTGGTTTGCAATGGACCCACCACAAAAAAGCACAAACTCTTTTGAATATACATAAGTATACTCTTGAAAATGAGTACTTTCTGTGTTGTGGGTGTGAAAACACCTGTACAACAGCCAAATCCTGTGTCTAACAGGATCTCCAGCACACAAAAAATACCCCAGCTCTTTTTGGTGTAATCATTTCTACTCCTGCTATGACCAGTGCCTTTCAGAGTCATAGAATTGTGCAATTTAGGTTTCAAAGGACCTTTAAGATCATCAAGGCTGACCATTAACCCAGCACTGCCAAGCCCACCACTTAGCCATATCCTCCAACAACCACATCAATGTGTCTTTAAAATACATCCAGGGATGGCAATTCCCCCATTTCCCTGGGCAGTCTATTCCAGTGTTCAACAGGATGAGGAGACTGCTAATCTCTCACTGTCAGAATATAGGAGAGGAAACTCATGTTTTTTGCATGCTTTCTGGATCACCCATGACTGGTCATTATTGAAAATAAGATGCTGGTTTAGATGATCGCTTGATGTCTTTCACGGCAGCCGATTTTGCACTCTCCTAATGGCATTTTTTCAATCACAGAGCCTATTCACATTGGCATTATTGCAGATTTACCTTGAATGAGTAGCTTCCTTCATGAAAAACCTCTGTGGTGTCTTGTGGAAATGTCCATTGACAATTATTCCTTAGTAGAAATGTTTAGACTTTGAAATTACTCCTTGTATTACTACAACACTCACAAAGAATGTGATAAGATGCATAGAAAATGTTTCACATAATGTCTGAGCAAGCAAGCCTACAACACTAGCAGTGATTTTTGAGTAGCCAGGAGATATCTGAAGCCTAACATTAATTCTCCTGCTGGCTTTTGTTAGCATTCAGAAAGCCAAATGGAAACTGATCATTCTGCTTCATAGCAGGATTTCTAGTCATTGAAGTATATCTTTGTTCTGCCTTGGGAGGAAAATGAAATATTTCAAAGTTCTCAGGAGAAAAAAAAAACAAAACAAAACAAAAAAACCCCACACAGGCACTAGAAAAACTGTTTGGAACGTTGGGAAAAAAAAAAAAAAAAAAAGTGTTTTGATCTTTCTGAGGCAAAAGAAAAAATGTACTAGAAAAAAAGATTGTGGTTATCCAGAAGTCCTAGTGCCTCTGTGCTGGTATCTTCAGGCCTCCTAACAGAGCTGGTTTCCTCTGCATTCCTCCTCTAGGAGAGTGGATTCCTGGGAATATGACCATAAGTTTATTCAATCCTATAGGACCTCGGGGCTCAGAGTTTTGGATCCAGGCAAATCTAACAGATGAGAGACAGTATCCATCTCACCTGGTTTAACCATACAAAACTCATTTGAACTGCAGTCAATGGAATGCAATCAGCACTCCCTGTGGCTAATTCAGACCAAGAAAATTTTAATGCTGTTTGCTGTCATTTTAACAGTCTTCCATCAAGTCAGGTTTATCTCACACAACAGCCCATAATCGTGAGGGAATTAATTTGACATTTCTGAGAGTTTGGTTCAGGTTTTATATTTCTCCCGTCACTGCTGCAATTTGGGTGAAAAGCGGGTCTGGCAGTGGGTCTGCTACTCTGTTACCTGCGGCGAGGGGCTAGAAATGAAATTTTATTTAGCCTTCCTTCCTTCCTTCCTTCTTGCTCCTCTCTCTCCCTCCCTCTCTTCTTCTCTCCCTTCATGTTGTAAATCTGCACCTGGTGTAGCTACAGCAAGAGATCTCAAAAAAGGGATGAAATCCACAACTGGCATGCACCACCACCATTTGTTTTCCACGGTGGCATTATGCCAGTTTTACTCCAGCTACAGATCTGACCTCTTTGGGGGTTTATTTATAAGAAAAAAAAATAAAGAATTCTAATAAATATGCCCAAACTTCCTTAGACATGCACAAAATAGCAAGCACAAATCCCTTGCTGGAATTTTAGAAAAAAAAAAATATTTACACTTTCTATGCAAATAAAGGAGAGATCCAGAAAAGCAACTGAAATTTTAAGTAGCCTTTGTGATTTGGAAGCTGATGGCATATGCTGAGAGCATTGCCTTTGGACTTCAGTTGCCACTGCTGGCTCCTTGTACCTCCACAGAGGACATTTTTAAAGGCCAACTCCATTTAAATAAGAAAAGGGGAAGCAGCAGCTTGTCTGCTCAGGGTATAAGAAATGAGCTGAAGTACTGCCGTTTTTTTTTTCTTTTGGTGGGGGGGTGCTACTCAAATCTGAACATATTAAAACATCTCATGCACCCATAGTGGTGTTCTTAAAGCACCAACACGGATTTAAGCAGTTGTTGAAGTGTGTTATTGGACTAACCCATCATGGAATGCTGCAATGGTGAAGAAAATATCTGCAATTGGTTTAAAAGAGAGGTTACAGCAAAAATGGTGTTTTCAATCAGTAGTATACCCTGACACAGAAAGATATTGTTGAAGATAAGATAGTTTACCTTCCCACACACACCTAGCAAGAGAAAAATATGATTTGAGGCTCATTGAAAACACATTTTTGATCCCTGAAATCATCCTGAACATGTTGCAAGAACAGACTGTCCAGTCATTTTACACATACATAGGAGGAAGACAGTGAGGTAGCAGACAGATTTAATTCTCTCCCCAGAAATTTAAGTCTTCTCTACTAGTGGGTGACAAGATCCCACTCAGAACATAAGGATGAATTTGTTCTTCTGAAATAGCACCCTTACGGTCCCCCACAGGATGCGTCTGGGAAAAAGGAAAGAATAAGATTCCACGAAAGGAACAAATTTAGTCCAAATTTTGCCCCCGTTCATTGGAGATATCTGTAAAAACAGTATGAAGTAAAGTTTGGACCAAACAGTGACATTAAAAAATGTATCACTGGCTACCTTTAGGCTACAAATAAACTTGACAAGTCTTTTAAGGATCCCTAGTGCTGAGAAAGTTCAGAATGAGTGTGCACATGAAAGGTGTATTCATGAGAAAGTGCAGACAGAGCAGCCTGGAAATCAGTACACCCACTGAGATCCAAAGGGAATCTGATAGGAACTGCTGTAGAAACCTGGGGTTGAGAGTTTTTGAAGGTTTTTCAAGCTTTTCTTGAGTGCTTTCTGAACACGGGGGCAATTGCAAGCAGTTTGTTTATTTGCTCAACAGCTTGAGAGTTTTTTCATTTTCTCATTTTTTTCTTTGAGGGTGGTGGTCACAGCTGCTGTGTCAGCAGTTTTCTCCACAAAATTGCTGCTTCCAGTACTCACCAGCCCTGCCCTTGTGTCCTCCCCATTTGCAGGTGGAAGCACGCCTCCTGGCATAACTGCACCAGCTGTGCCTAGCATCCCATCTCCAATTGGGGTGAATGGTTTCACCGGCCTCCCGCCGCAGGCTAACGGACAGCCAGCCGCTGAAGCCGTGTTTGCTAATGGCATTCACCCTTATCCAGGTAAGCCAGACCAACCCTGCGCCCACAGCCTGTTGCCTCAGTCCTAGGGATACTGTCCACACCCACAGGCTTTGCCCAACAAAAGCCTGTGGCATAGGCTCAGAAGGGTTATACCCCACACCACCAGGGCTCATTACAGCATTGGTGTATTGTGTCTTATGCAGCTACAGTGTTAAACGGTTCAATCTGGATGATAAACATCAAGGGCATGTTGGAGGTGGAAAAACTGTGTACTGAATATTTGAGTGTTCGTCTGCTGGATAGCATGTCTGGTGAATACAGTCAGGACAATCAGCACATTTTGCTTCAGCTAAAAACTTACCTGACTCCTGAGCAGTTCATGCTGGCAGATCCCCTCGCAGTACTGCCAAGGGTCTTGCTTCTAGTTAGCTTTGAAGGAGCTGTGCTAAGCCTGTTTGCACCCAGCATTGGTATCTCCTGCTGGAATTCCCCTGCAGCCAAGGGGCTCTGGGAAAACGATCCAAAGAGTCCACAGTCCGCTGACCCAAGGGGCTTCCTGTGTGCAGGGAGCAGGTGTTAATCCCCAAAATGCTCACTGCACACAAATCCTGCTGCCTTACCAGGCCTGGAGAGTGAATCTGCATTAATATAGCCTCTGAGTGGGCTCAGGGTCACCCTTTGGTGGCACACTGCAGGAGAACTGCTGCTGAGTTTCACACTGTGCCTAGCTTGAAGATGCCAGCACTAAAGAAGTGATTTTGCAAGCACTGTCACTCAGAGATGAATGAGGGAGGTTGAAGGATACATACCTGCCCCTATACCTGTATTTACAAATATACATAAAGTTTAAATCTATAATTAACAAGAACTCAGGAGTTTACCATTCCTTAATGTGCACCTACGTTTTTTTCTGATCCTTGAGATTTGAGATAACTCTCTCCTCCCACACACTTCCTCTAGGAAGACATTTTCACTTTACCATTCCTGTACACATACTAATTGTAACAATCATAGCAATAAAAATCTAAGTAAATGTTACTAATTGATCCTAATCACCAGCTGGCAAAGGAGTATTTTACCCTGGGGAGCTGATACATTGATCTAGTCTGTTAGGAAATCAAATACTGAGTTCAATGTTCCAGCCAAAAAGCCCAAAAAAACTCTAAGAAAAAAATCATTCTTACAATCTTAGCCAGTTCTGAAAACAGAAGATTCATTGTCATAGGGGACTTTATGAGCTACAAGGAAAAACACCATATAATATAGAAATACCAAAATCTTGCCTAGGTATTGAGCAATAATTATCTTCCTCCCAACAAACACTTTGCAAACATGGAGTTTGAGTTCAGTTCTAAACAGAATTAAAATGAAGGGACTTATTGTACTCAAAATTAGGCATGTATATATGTCTTGTAGCAGCTTAAGGACTGGGGAGATTTTGGAGTCATCAGAAGAGAGCCGTTAGTATGCTCAGTGAGTTCAACCACAACACTGAAAAAGCATTCTGTCTTTAAGGTTATATAAACATGGCCATCTGTTCTTCTGTCCATTTATTTCCGTTTGCCTGTTTGCCAGTCAATCATTTCTCTGTTTATTCATCCATTTCTGTGTATGTCTGTCCTTTTTTTCTGTTTTATGTAGATCCTTTTAGCCAATTTCAATGATCCATTACTGTGGATATCAGAGAAAAGATGTTATTTCTAGGTGAATCTTAATGGCTTGAGCTTTTGTTACTATCCCCATAATTAGGGAATACCTCAGTTAGGAGTTTATATAGAGGGTTATATACAAATCAATGGTCTTAATCTGATTCTTATTCTCTCTGAATTTCGGAGAGAGTTGCTCAGGCAGCAATTTGCAGTAAGTCCCTGCACAAACACCGACAGGCTGACACACCAAAAGGTGACAGCCATCCTGCCCCTCCTCGCTGCAGGCAGAGAGACACCCTTCTGCCAGTAAAGCTGACATCCAAACAGTCTGAGTTGTGTAAAGTTTGGATTTATCTCAGGGTAACTTCAGCAATATATTTGTCTTTCTCATTGCTCCACTTCCCCATAATGTGGTGACACCTTAAGTTATACCAAAGGTGTAAAGGGAGCAGTGGTAGGTCAAACACCCGCCTCTCATTATGCTTTTGTCTGTCCCTGAAATGCAAGTCCCCATAGCTTACATCAGGCATTTGCTCCATCTAATTGTGTTCTTTCTCATGAGCATTTATACACTCTCCAAACCTCTCCTCCTTGCCACAGGCTTTATTCAGTCCTGGAGCTTAGCAGCATAAAAAATAAAAGGATTAGACATTTATATGGGTAATGAGAACATCCGCAACCATATTAGACTGGATAAAAATGTAGATAGGACACAAAACTTCATGTTTTATGATATAAGCCAGCCACTAATTGCTTGGGGTTAGAAAGAAATTTTCATCACTGGGCAGCTTGTTCCATTATTACGGGATTTTTCTCACTCTCCTCTATTGCATCTCTTACTGCCCTGTGGTTCTGGATGGCTCTGTCTCTAAATGCAAGGGTAGAAATAAAATATTACAGCTGAGCAGGCAATTGCACTAACACTATAGAGAAGACAAGATCATGACAGTCACTATCCAAATTCAGCATCTTCCAAACAACTTTCTTTTATGGTGTATCTCTCATTCTGAAAGTGGTTAAAACTGCTGCTGTATTATGTACATAATCATAGTCTTGCTATGATTATGACTTGAAATATATTGTTTAAATCCTGAGTATTGCTTTCAGATACTCTTTCATACTCCACAAAAAACGCCTCAAATTTGGGTTCACACCATTAAAGCCTGTAGCAGAATGTTCTTTGTTGCCTGAAAACAGCAAAACAGGACAATGAACATCTCTAGAGGCATGACATCTATATCATTCAGACCCTAATAAATTCCTTTAATTGTGAAGTTTGTCTACATGTCCACCTTTCTGACCAGCCATATTATTTTGGTGCTGCATAAAAAGGACTCCAGAATACCACAGTCTTTATAAAAATAAGTCCATATTACATAATTGTATTTAGTCTGTGGTTTCACTCTTTTTTCTTCTGTCTTCCCCTGTCCTCTTTTTTCAATATTCCCTTTGACTGAAGAAGGAATGTGCATGGTATCATTTCAGTCCAATTGCCAAACTATCCATGGCTTTGTGGCAAAGACCAGAATAATCTGAACATTCCTGCTTGCCAGGGCTTTGATCACAGCCCCTGTCCCTGAAGGAATTAGTTTTCTCTGTTAATCTGGTCAGGCTATGGATCCATACAGTGGCACTAGAAAACCATTCCTTGCAGTCATAACCTTTGCAAGCCAGGGTCTCACCTTCTCCAAGATCAGACAGTACATAATGCCTCAGTGCATTTTTGCCACAGAGTGAATAACAAGGCAATAAGTATTTCCCCTTCTGCTAGTCTGAGCCCCTTTGGAGATTTGACCTTTTTGTGTATTAATTCCTGCCCTTTAATCTTTCAGTTTGCAGAGCTATTGAACATGGCAATGTGTCACAACATATACTGGGGACAAAGAGCATAATTTGTGGTGCCATGATTTTGTGAGTCACTTTGCAGCAGCACAAGAGCATTTGCCATTTCCACATTAGTCACAGTAGCAGGGATTGCACTCTTCTGCCAAAACTTCTTAGCCACACAGAGCCCAGTGCCTCTCTTGTAACCATGTGTGATGTACAGTAACAGTAGACACCATCTGCACTGGCTTCTGCTCTGTCTCACATCATCAGAATTCTGCTCTCTGGTAACAGGTCCTGCCCCTCTGAATTGCATTGTGAGGGCCTAGACAAAATTCTCATTCCAAAGATAAAGCCTTTTTGGTATGAGAATGGGAGGGAGAGATGAGAAAATTGTGAGACCGAAGTGAAACAAACAACAGAGAGAAGGGATTGGCTGTCAAAGAATCAGTGAAATGAGAGAACTGAAAGCAGAGCTCCTAGAAAAGTGAGGACTGCTCAGTAATCTTCTGTCCAGTGATGTGCCCAAAAAGAAGTGGAAATACACCACATAGCACCTTTCATCCCCCTTACTCCTCCTGGGGCAAAGGATGCCCAGCCTGACCAGAGCCAGGGATGGTCCAGCAGTTTGGCAGTTTTATGAAGCCTTAGATGGGGAAATGCTTTCATGGATGCTGAGTTCTTCAATAACTTCCTCACAAGGGAAAGCAGAGGGGCAGGCATTGGTCTCTTCTCTCATGACCAGTAACAGAACCTGAAGGAATGGCCTGAAGTTGTGTCAGAGGAGATTTAATATGGATATCAGCACAAGGTTCTTCACCCAGAGGGAGGCTGGGCACTAGAACAGACTCCCTAGGAAAATAGTCATAGCATCAAGCCTGACAGGACCAAGAAGCATTTGGAAAATGCTCTCAAATTGTGTGACTCTTGGGGTTCCCCTGTGCAGGACTTTGATGATCCTTATGGATCCCTTCCTAACCAGGGTATTCTATGATTCTGATTAAGTGCATTTGGTCTGGATTTAGGTTGCCAAGGAAAAAAAAGCTAAGTCCCCTCAGTTTCCTGTAATCCATTAAAAGTGTGTCACCTCATTTGCTATTTTCAGGCACACAGTGGTTCTGTTTCTGACTGGTCACCACTTGCAGGGCTGTGTCTATCATTCCTCTCTGCAGGCCCAGCACTAGTTTCTCCACCACCACTCCCCTTTGACACAAAGTAGGTACGTCTGAGCTAGCAAGACAGCAATCTCCACTTCATACCCTGTTCAGGGTTTCGCCCTCTCTCATGAGGACTAGGTGTCAATACAAATGGGCAGCCAAGCTTTTATGTCCACATTTTTCCAAGTCACCTCTGAGACAGGCAGTAAAGGTGTGCCTCACAGAGGAATTCCTGTTCTGTAGCAACTCATGTCTTTGTAAAAGAACCAAGATCATAAATTCATTTTCCTTGGCCCAACAAAGAGGTATCAGGCAGTCACCAATTTCACCCACTGCCAGCAGAGACAGCACTCAGACTCCATCTGTAATTATTACCGTTACCTGAGTTAATTTTGCAGGGGAGGAGTTGCTAGCATGCTGCTATGACTGCCTGATCCATCAGTTTGCCAATTAGCAATGCCAGTGATGGACAGGCTGCTGCTCCAGACCAGTGAGTCCAGTGCCAGTTGTCCTGACCATGGCACGCACCGTCCAGTGGCACTGGGCAAGAGCAAGGCTTCACTGGTGCAGGGAGAGGAGAGGACTGGCTTCCCACACCCCAATGTCTACCCTGATATTTCAGGCCTGAAAGGTGTTAGACAAGAAGAGTTTATAGAGAGGAGGTGAATCGAGAGAACAGAAAAAGTGTGATATGCCTGCACCTGTAGAAGGTCCAGGATGAAAAACCAAACCCCACAGCATTTTGTCGAGACATACACTATGGCCTAGAAACATGCCTGGCTCATCTACCCTGAGACTAAGTTCCTCACTACAGGAAATCTCCAGCTCTATATTGTTTGTCCACCCTAAATCTCCAGGTGAGAGCTTTCCTGTTCATATTTTTTATCAGCAGTTCCAGAACTGCAACAGTGAGCACCTGAGACATCATTATGACTAGGAAGCATTTATTTGGCCCATTTGTAACAATCTGCCATGTGCCATAAACCATGTTTTATGGGTAAAATAAACAAGTGAAGGAATGCACTCATTGAAAATATAAAAACAAGTTGCCATCTTCAATTGTAGTCTAGCCACTTTAATGATGCTATGTACTTCCAGTGACCATGCTGCAGCTGTAATGAATGAGGTGGTTTGAGGCAGTTGTGTGAGCCTTTCCACAGTAAAAATGTTTTCTCCTCTGATCTGGAAGAAGGTGTAAACACAAATCAGACTCTGTGCTGATGTCTTCAGTAGCATCTATGTGAGCTAAGACCCTGAGCTTTATTTTTAAAGATGACTTAACTTATGTTACTATGACCTTCAGCAAAGAGAGGGAAGTCTGGTCCTGACTTTGCTGTTGAATGTTTGTCACCTTGACCAGCCATGTCCACCTGTCTGCCTTTCTGAGTCATCTGTGTCTTTCTTGCTTTGTTACCTGGAAGTTCTTCATTGCCAGACATGTCTCCTATCATGTTTTCATTCAGCATCCATCTCAGAAGGAACATGATAAGGGATGGGGCTTGGAAGTGGGACTATGGTTTCCATGAACTGTATGAATTTTATAGTAGGTCCATGTGTTGACCCAAACAAGCACATACAATAGCTGGGGAAGCTACCAAAATGGCTATTTCCTACTAACAGGATGAAGCAGAGGGTATAAAACCCCTGGATTTCTTTGCTCTTTTGATGTGTAGGGGAAGAGACAGAGGGACAGCATGTCTTTAGCTGAGTGGTGTCCACCCCTAAATGGCAAAACGAGACTATAAAACACAGGATCAGCCTCCACTTTCTGCCAGATCAGCACATTCTTTCTGTTATTGCAGTTATTGTTGTGTCTGAATACCTAATTAATTACAACAGTAAGCGCTGGCTTCTTTAATCACAGCATCAGCTGTCCTAATCAATCTTAATAATATGGAATCTGTACTATGGCACCCATGAATTTTAATCTACATAAATTTCTTAAGACCTCTTGCAAGCTTGTTGTACGAAATTATATAATTATGGATATAGATTAGGGCTGTAGAGAGTGATTTAAATTGGATTTAAGGAGAAGGTGAATAGAGCCTTCCCACTCAGTTATTTATTTATTTTAATCCTGGCCTTCACATAGATTTTTTTTTCCTCTCATTATGTTATTACCCCCCCAGCACAACCTCACTTTGATTGCCCTCCTCCCCCATCCACCTTCCCAAAGGGGATAGTAGCCAAGCTGCAGCTTCTAGGTGAGGTGTAGAATACCTCCAAGACTGTAAGAGAAATGAATAGGTGGAGCAGAGCACAAAGCTGAGGATCCAGCTCATGACATGCTGTTGCATACCTATATAGGAAGCATCTGTGCAAAATAGAGTGAAATAGATGGAATTGAGCATGTCAGTCACAAAATGCACAGATAGTCAGAAGCAATGAGTGGAGAGAATATTACACAGGAGTAAGATCACTCATTCCACCAAAGTGAAATCACAAGCCATCTTAGGGGCTGAAAATGTCAGGCTCTGCTTTTTGTCTTTCAGAAACACTGGACTCCTCTGGTTTCAGAGAGCAGACCACATAGGCTTTCTCTTACCTGACTATGGGACAAGGAGGCTGTCCCATAGTCCACTGAGGGTGTTTGAAGGCTACTTTTGCTGTCTCAGGCTGTAACTATCATCCTTTTTCCTCACCAGCCCACTCACTTCTATGCAGATCTTCCTGATTTACACCTCTGAATACCACAGCACACTCCAGCCTTCTGTCCCCTACAACCATTTTCGCTTGGAGCACCCATATAACAGCTTGCCTTGGACAGACACTGGAGTCAGGCTACTGACACCTCAGGAAGGATTCTTTATAGAATATAATTTAAACCAATTTTATTTATTTTTAACAACGTGCTTCATTCTGCCACTTCCATCCATTCATTCTCTGACAAAAGCTAAATGTCAGGCCCAACACTAACTGAAAGCCCCTTTAAAAAGTTGGATTTCAATCTAGAGATATATCAGGAGTAAGAAAGTTTCCTGGTGTTAATTTTAAAGCACTTGTATTTCATGCTGACTTGGGAAATCATCCTCAGTTTTTGGCATCAGGCAGAGGATTTGGAAAGTGACATTAACGGATCTACTTTCTTTGAAGGACTTGGGAGTTATTTCTTGACTTCTGCCTAATGAATAAGTGCTGCCTTCGTTAAATTTATATTTATGGCCATATAGTAGGTCATTGGCTTGTTTTATATCTCCGGGTTTATGGAAGGTTATCTGCCATGGTCACCTTGTGGCATCTTGGCCAGGATTGTCTTGCAAAGAAACAATTGTATCTGAGCAGGATTTTTCCCGTGGAGATATGGAAATGATCAAATTAATATAGAGGAGATGTCCAGGGATAAGGCTCTTGCCCTGAGCTGCCAAATGAAGTTACTATTAGCATCTGTTTTCACAGTACACCTTTAGTTTGCCCAGGCAAGGCCAGATCCTCAGCTCCTGGAAAGCAGCAAGGCCACAGGGACTTCAGTGGGGCTAATGTGATTGATAGTTATCCTCTGGCCTCTCAGGAGCCTCTCTGCTTTTTTTCCCTTCACCAGCTGATCCTCAGCATTTACATTACAACACCTTTAATCTCAGAAATGTCTGTATGTTGGACATGACACCTCCATGGGTCTGGCCACAAGGAAATCTGTTTCAGATGTTCTCCCTAGGCACATTTGCACAGAGTCAACACATCCAAGGTCTTTGGATGATGATACAACTTAGAGACATACTGGTGCTGGTCCAAAAGCTGCTGTGAGGTGCTCTATGATATCCATGTCTCTCATCTATAGCCCTTACTAGCCCTTATACACCGACTTATATTGTGTGCCACTGTGGGCTTGCACCCTGTCACAGACAGCACACAGAGAAGCTGCAGTGTTTTCCCAGCCCTGTACATTTGCGTTCAGTATCAAAGACTGGTAAGCTGGATGGGGAGAAAGGGTGACTGAGGAAGATTAACACTCCCACTAATGATCTCTGTGAAGGCCACCCTGTGAAATTATGTGTATCTTTTGGAGGAATAAAGCAACCCTACTGATGGTCTCCTTGTGCTGAGATACAGAAAATACTTATAACTCTGAATCACTTTGAATTTTAGCAAGTTGTGAGCTACAGCCACACCTAACCCCTGTAGTAGGTACCCTCTGAATTGTGAGCTCATCATATATCTGAGCCCTTGATGAACCCCTCATAGGTCATTAATATGTAAGAGACCTGTCACTTTACAGAACACAGCATGGCCACAACTTCTGTCTAATCTGTCTTGAGATTTCTGGATCAATAAGAGCTGTTGGTTTCATCCATGCCACATTCGAGAGCACAGGCAGTTATGCCCTTCTCTAGGTCTGATTCATCTGGCAGGGGGAGCAGCAGCATGAAGATGTGCTCATGGCTGCCCAAGATGCCTTGGCTTTCTGCCAGGGGGTCCAGCCAGCTCTGGAGTATGTGTCGCTGCATCTTCATAGGCTGTGTTGACCAGCACAGACAGGTCCACTGTGCTGAAGTCACATCTTCATTTGCTGAGTAAACACAGTCTTCAAGCTAAGGAAAGGCAAATTCTTCAGTAAGCAGAGGTCATCACTTTTAAGAGGTGCCAAGTTAAATTCCTGCTGGTTCTGACTCACCACAGCTTTGGCTTTTCCCAAATGGCCAAGGCAGGGTATGAGACTACAAGTAAAACACAGCCCCAAGCCGGGAGTTGCTGCCTCCCCAGGAGTGCTTTCAACTCTCCTTTCACGAGCATCCAGTGATGGTCAGGTCATTTAGGGCCCTGTGTGCTAAAACAGATACTTAGCATATTCTTTTCCCATGAGGAAGTGATTTCCAGGCTGGAGGAAACCTAACTGAAACCAAGGCAGAGCTTTCCCACTGGCTTGCATGTGCTGTGAGCCAAGAGGAAACCCCACCCATGACCTGGGTTACAAGGCAGCTTCATGAGAAACACTCATGAAGATACTACCCTTGGTAGCAAGTCATTAATACTTAGGAAAAAATGAATTCTCAAAGCTTTAGTGTGAAAGGCAGAAAGGCTGCATTTCATGGCCTGTTATCACAAACACTTTAAATAAAGTATTTAGGCAGTTCTAATATTTAATCTTAAAGGTGGGGGATTCTCAGCATACATTTCCTAAGCAGAATGTCTTAATTCTTATGGTCAAAGTATGGTTCCAAAGGCAGGTGAGATATCCACATGTGGGATAAGCAGAGCAGCTCTGCAGTGAGCCAGACAGTCCTGTCCAAGAGATGGACTCAGCTATAGCTGGGAGGCTGGGCAGTTCCCACATGTGCCCAGATTAGGCAAGGAATAAAGGCAAGGTCCACAGTCAAACATGTCCTGCTTAGTGAGTTCTCCTGTGTCCCTGAAGTGCCAGCCATTGCTAATCATCAGCAGGTCAGGGGGAGAACAATTGAGTCCAAATCAGCTTCATCTGGGGAGGAATGAAATACTGTAACTGCATTTCCTGAGCAGCAAAGACAATTTCTTCTTCTGTGCAATGAAAGAAGGACAGTTGCCTTTGGGGCAGAGATGGCAGATCCTTTCCTTCATTGCACTCTGCAAAACCATAGATATAAAGATTTGCTTCTCTTACCAAAGGTTCCCTCACCTTTCTCAGGAGGTATCTTCTACATAACAGGACTTGAAGGGTCTAAGTTATTCTGATCCATTCTCCTAAAGGGGTGTGGGAACTGATGTATTAAACTTTTCAGAGCTATTCAGTTTTCTTGTGGAGCAATTTGATCAATATTCTGGTTTTTTGAGGAAAACGGTTTTAAACAGAGGTTAAGAAGAATAGACTTTAGTTGGTTTCTTCTTCAAGAAAAAAGTAGAAAGGAAAAAAAATTGTGTTTTCCAAATATTACCTCCATTATTTTCCTGGAACAACTTCTCTTCAAAAATGTAGTGTAGAATCTCTACTCTGCCTTCCACTGACCTCCCACTGGTTTTTATGTATTGTCCTTGCACCATTTTGTAAGAAATTAAAATCCTTATAGTTAGATAGTGCTTTCCCATTTCACATACACACATATAGAGGGACTTGCCAAAAGTCAGCTAAGAAACCTTTCCAAGCTAAGACTGGAATCCCACTTATTACTTCCCATGACTACCCCAACCTCAAAGTCCACATGATCCAGTAATATCCATAATGAACAGGAGCTTCCAAGCCTTAGCCAGCTAATTGAGTTTGCCACCTCAAATCTGGTCGTTTCACCATTCCTCCTTGTATTTTGGGAGAAAAGTGCAAGACCTTGCAAGTTTTCATCATGACCAATGGTGATCTTTAAAGTTAAGTTTCAAGCTGGTATTTCTATTTGTAAGAAAACACTTTATCCATGTTCCTTGGGTATGTAATACTCACGTATGACAACCTCCCCCACACTTTGCCATACAGTCAGTGTCTTTCCTTGGATAGGTGTATGGCACCAGATTTCCTTCCAAGAGGCCCCCACCTTTGCATCCTCCAAGCCTTGCCTCCAGCCACACCTCTGTGCGGGTAAGAAGGAAAAAAGGTGGGATGGATGTGGGAAAGTGGCAGTTCCCTGAGGGATCATCCTACGAGGAATAGGTTGGAGAAATGTAGAACTGTGCAGTCCCAATAAATACAAATTAAACTCATAACAAGAAGTGAAATATTAGGGCCAAGGTGACATTTGGACTGGAGGTTTAGCCAAGCTTTGCTTTAAATTTTTTATTGATGCAGATATAGAAAGAGCTTATCCAACATGTTTCTCTCTCTTTTTTCTCCCTATCAACCAAAGGAGAAAAAGAAAAAAAATATTCTTAACTAGCTTTGGTTGTATTTGAGCAAGACTTCAAAGTTTCACAAAAATAAACAGTTTTAGTGGGGAGGAATGCACACTTGTAAAGAAAGAAAATACACTTTGAAGCCAGCAAGAGACTGCATGCCTTATGCAGATTCACAGCATCCTCCCTGGAGCAGACAAGTGGTGTCCCCTTCCCCTCCATGCAGCTTCTTCTCTCTCACTGGGGGCTGCCTGGCAGCAACACAGTCCTTCGAAGGGATGTGGGGATGACAGGAGCCATTGCTTTGTTCTCTTCTCTTTCCTCCTGCTATGCCCCTGTTGTTTTCTGCTCTGATTGAAAGTTTCATGTGACTGTAGCTGTCACTGAGATCTGAGTTTGCACAGCACCTAGCACAGTGTTAGTCCTGGTTTAAGATGAGGGTTTATGGGGTTGATTAGTGCCAAAAAATCTGTATGATCAGTGCAGATCCATAATTTAAGCTTGGGAAATGAGGAGGGAGGTTTATTTGTCCTCTGCTCCAAGGTCTCACAGGGTGATGGCTGGGGGACAGAACCTTCTTAGCTATCCTGGGGGGTTCTCTCTATTCCTGTCCATAGGGCAAGTGACCTCCTCCTCTTCAACACTCAGCCCCTGGGTCTGTCTGTTTCATAACACATATTGATGATAAAAGATATGGGGAGAGTGCCTATCATATTTTAACCCCTTAATTCCTTGTCTCTCTTGTGTCTCCACAGCACAGAGCCCCACTGCAGCAGACCCCTTGCAGCAAGCCTACGCTGGAGTGCAGCAGTACGCAGGTCGTTAGTATTAACACTTTCTCCCAATAAACTTTTCTCTTCTCTAAAGCCATTACCCTCTAAACACACCTCAGGGGGCTGAGGGAAGGGAGGTTTTTACTGATACAGAGACAAGCTGGGGGCCACAGACTCCCTGATTCAATTTGCACAAACATCAAGACATGCAGGGTCTTCTCTCACAAAAGAGGCAACCTCATCCCTTTCCCATGGAAAGGCTCCCACTGACCTGCACCTCAGTGAAGCTTCATCAACAGAACCATGTCTGGTCTGCCTTAGCCCAGTGCACAAGTGCAAAATCAGGCGACTGCTTTGGAGGCCACTTTCTAAAACAGGTTTCCTGAGTGCTGCAGCAAAGAGGGAAGATGGGCAGCCAGACCCTGTAAGAGCTGCTGCTGGTGGTGCTTGGCAGGATATGGAATGCCTGAACACACCCATTTTTTGGGGGGTGTGCCTACTGGCCATGCCCCACTTAGTCAGTCTGAGCCTTGCTTAAGAGCTACTCAGACATTCCCCTGCTCCCCAGCAGATTTCACCACAGCTCTCTGTGGGTCCGCCTCCACTCGTGCTGCCCTGTATGCAGAGCAGCTCCTTTGCAGTTGATGGACTGACACCAGCCAAAGTGACCTGGTGCAGACCACGACCCTGCCGTGTTCAGCCTCCCCTCACGAGGTGTCCATGGCCAACATTGCGAGGAAGCTGCCACCCCAAAGTCATTATTTCCTGTGGTAACTGGAGCAATCATAGGTTCCTGCTGAGGAATAGCTATTATCTCGTGTCAGCGCTGTATCTGGAAACTTAATTTAATTCTCCATGTAGGGCTTCATTTGCCGGTGTTTTAGTTATTGTCATTTATTGCTTGTGAGGTTTGATAGATGGGAAGCAACTCAACCCTTTGAGCTGTTAATTAACCCCTCTGCATACACATGGCCCCTATCCTTTTCTCTCTGGTCTTGCAGGCGACCCATACTCTTTATTTTTAGCAGCAAGGCACATCATCTGCCATCTGTGGTAGTGAGTGGCTCCCCTTGTTTGCTTGGTGGGGGAGCTGAGATGGGGAAAATTGTTTAATTGCTGCTCACTGTTTCCACTGTGTTTGTGTGTGAGTGAGGAAGTCTCTACAGGCATGAAAGAAAATGTATATCTGAGAGTGTACGTGCAACTGTGTCTATACAGCCTGTGGGCACATGAAGGGGGAAACACACGTGTGAACTATTTTTATGAACACGGAAGTTAATCAGGGTGCCAGAGATGAGGTGGGGGAAAGGAGTGCACGTGCTCTGTGCGCGGCTGTCAGCGTGGGCATTTCTGCGCTGAGCTCATCAGTGACTGTGTTTCTGCCACCACCTGGAATGGTTGCACATCTCTGTTGGCAATGGTCTCAGCAGAGCCCCCTTTTACACTGCATGGCTGCCCTGGGTGTCACTGCTGATGAGGCTGGAGGGAGGGAGGGAGGAAGGATGCTTCAGGCCCTGTGGCACCTCCTGGTGCATGACCATGGCTCTTATGGCACACCTCAGGGTGCACAAAGTGACCCTTCACAAAGCCAAAATGCAGAGGCAAAGCCCATTATAGCTTACTGTGGTGGTTTGGAGTGAAAGCTCTTTGCTTCCCAGCACTGAAATCTGTCCTTCTTTCTTTTTTCCCTTTCTCTCCCCTTTAGCTGCTTATCCTGCTGCTTATGGCCAGATTAGCCAAGCGTTCCCACAGCCACCTCCCATGATCCCACAGCAACAGAGAGAAGGTGAGTAAAAGTGATGTCCTCCTTTGTGACCCCAGAAAGCCATCCCCACCTCATCGATTCCCTTCCTCATGCACTTAGAGCCTCCATTAAATATCCAACAGCTTTGAATGCCTGGTCCACTGAGTTTTTCTCCATTTCCATATGTGGCATGGTGTCATTGTCACCAGCAGTACTATGGTGGACCATCCATGTGGGGAACAGCTGATGGGATCTCTTCAGTCCCCAGGGATGAAAGCATGCTGGTGTGCATGGGAGATGGAAAGACCAGCTACCAACATAGCCAATAACATCCAGTGGGGGCCTCTATTTGGGACAAGCAACAAGAATGCAGATAAAAATGCAGTTGTATTGGAATAAAGAGCTTAACGGGAAACACAGCACTAGTGCCCCTTCATTAAAAGCCAGTAACATCATTTCAGACACCTGCTGTTTGGAGAACAAGGACTTGCTATTTAGAGTAGCTGATCTAGTCCTTTCAGCCTTTCAGCCTCCACTGATAATCAGGAAACATCAATCAGACCTTGTAGAGCACAATTACCATATCAGGATGAGGAAAAATATGTAGTAAAAGTTCCTATTTCTTTGCAATGACTATGAGAGTTGCCTGGGTAATCTACTTCACAGGACTGGATGGCTTCACAGAAGACATGAAGAGTAAAGAGAGGTGAATTTACCATTTTTGCATGTAAATGCCATGGGAGAAAATTGTGCCATGTAATATTTCCTTTAGAGTCAGTGGGGAGCAGTAAAATCCTCAGAGGCAACCCACTAGGGTGGATCCATTCCAGTTGTCCTCCAAGGAGTCCACTGCTCCCTTTTAACAAGAAGGAGGGGACTGTTTGCCTCAGTGAGACATTAAAGTCCGGTGCTTCAGCTTAGCAACTCTCATTTTAAACAGTTACATTTTAAATTTTACCCTCTATTAGATTACTAATTCACACATATTCTCTATTATATGTGTTATTATATGTATGTAATTACATTTAATATTTTAATACAGTGTAAGAGTCAGAATGAAATTAATCTAGATTACACCATCAAGCTAAAACATTCTGATGATCTAAAACTACTTTGGGGAAGAAATCTCATTTTGTAAGAAAATTAGAAATGTCGTCATTTCCATCTAATTTGGAATTAATTTTTTCCTATGTCAGAATTTCCTGGGGAACACAACTTCCAGCTCCTGATTAGCTCTAGTACATGTCCCTGCTGTGAGAACAGATGCACAGACCTATCGTATCATTACAGAGATGTTTCCCCCATGCTGAAGGACTTTGCTTTTTATTACTTACTGGGGCTAGATTAAGCACAGGACAAAATGGCGAGCAGATCATTGTTCAGCAAAGCACTGCGCCAGGAACCAGAAACAGGGGGAAGCCGTGGTGCACACTTTGAAGACCCTCTGCCTGTAGACCCCTGCATTCACAAGGCATGGTGCGTCTCTGTGGGTTAGGAGTGAGTGTCACCCAGTGGACAAGTTATCTCATAACTCTACTCCTTCCTATAAGCAGCTGGCATTAAGAATGAGGATGGTTGGGGGACAGCAATATGAGATGAACCACCACTCCAATGCAGGTTGCCATTCCCAGCATTCCTCATTTTCCTGCAGTGCCGAGAGGCTGTGTCTTTCTCTGCTTCTTGCTAGAGGAATATTCTCTAAAGCACAACGCTCCCCTTTAGCAGAGGTCATGATCTTTAAGCATCTCTAACCCTTAACAGGAAAACACAGCAAGAGGGAACTCAATAATAACAATAATGCTCAGCGCTGAGGAGTATTTTAGGTTTGTAAGGATGTGCACAAACATCAGTGAACCAGCCCTACCACCACAATAACACCAGTGATTACATTGTTAATGACAATCTTAGCTCTCCACTCCTGGATCCCAGTTGGATAACAAGCCCGGGGACATTTTGCTGCTGCAACATTCCTGTAGAGATGAGTCATTCCTTCCACATGAGCACTGAGGCTGCCAGCAGTTGACAGGGTGCAGAGGGTGGAACTGATCCAAAACTATCAAAGCTTAAGATAAAATCTTGATTCAGGCCATGTCAACCACACAAAACTTGGAGATAATTTTTAGTTTGTATGGCATTACTCATATTGATGTAGTTTCTGAAACTAGGAATTAGAACTTCTTGGTACAAGTTGGCAACTCTTATCCGTGCTGTGCTCGAACTTTCTGGGCAAGGAGAAGAGGCAATGAAATTCCATTCTCTGAGTGCTTGCTGTAGAAGTGAGGTGTGCAGCTAATCAAAGTGCTGCAGCCTGACTTCATGCAACCTCATGGGTTAGCCCAGTTTTAATTACTGTTGAAAAACAAGCCTCTTCATAGCCTTTCCTCATGACATTGCCTCCCAGTGCTGGGATGCAATGATGGATAGCTGATGCCAGAACAGGTATATGGAGTTCACTTATGTTGAAAGTGGGCACACTGGGAGAGGCTGGGTCTGCAGCTGTCCCTGTGCTAAGAAACTGACAATGAGCTCAAGTGTGAGGAGCGTGGGCAGAGCAATGGTTTATCAACAGCTCAGCTCAGATCCAGCCAAGCCGAACCAACCATGTGGTTCTGTGCCCTCAATCACTGGTTTCTCCATTATCCAGCATAGTTTGGCTGTAATCTACAGAATATCCATAAACTTTGCAGTCCTTAAAACTTTCCTTACTTTTTTGTCTGAATCAAAGCTAACTGTTATTCTTGTGTATAAATGAAGAGAAATGTATATATGCTGTAAAATGTATACATGTCATAAAACCAAGAGCCATGGCAGTCATCAGTGTTGAAATGAAACTTCATTTTTTCTGATGATGTGTCATGGGGGCTAGATTTCAAGCTACACTACAGCCCTTTTGAAAACAAAATAAAGCCTGTCATAAATAATTTTGTTATTGTATTCAGCCCTGAATTGCCAAGTACAGTGATCTCCAATAATCCATTAAATCTGTGCAAAACAAGAACTTTTTATCCAAAAAGAGAGTTGGAGTCTTCGTTAAGGTTTTACCATATCAGCTGTGTTTTTTCTATTGTTCCAGTATCCTGAGCAAGCCCCTTACAACTCATTGTGTTTGTGCTCTGAGAACTAAGATCTTTAAAGCATTCTGAGATGAACAACAAATGGGATCATAAAATCGTTTCAGTTGGAAGGCACATTTAAGACCCTCTAATTCCAACCCCTTTCTATGGACAGGGACACCTTACACTATATCAAGTTGCTCAGAGCTCCATCCTCCCTGCCTTGAACACTACCAGGAATGAGTTTCTCGGGATAACCTGTTCCAGAGACTCACCACCTTCACAGGAAAGAATTTCTTCATTATGATCTTGTCTTTGGTTTCTTAAAAATATATCTAAGTATACAGCAAGACAGCCAAACACACAAGCACACAGCCTTCTATGGAATGCCCAAATTAACTTGAATCAGGCAAAAACATATCCAAAAAAAGCTAGGAGGGCTGAGGCAGACAGATTTTGTTTTGTGAGTTCTTTACCAAGGGCTCTGATTGTGACTGGTAACTTACAGACAGATTTAACAAAAAAATCGCTTGTTAAATTCTAAAGGCAGAAATTTCGTATTTGGGGGTGACAAAACAAATAAAACTTCCCATTTTTGGTTTTTTTTTTTTTTTTCTCAGAAGCAAGTGAAATTTTCAGCATTGGAATTTAGGGAAAACTCCTCGGTAGCTGGAAACAAAGTGACTTTGGCCTTGAATGTCTGGGTCAGTAGGAGAAGTCACAGCACAGGTTTCCCAGGCACATTTTAGAGCTAAGCTGGTCTTTGAGAATGGTCCCTGCTTTTTCACACCCTCCCTGGTCTCTTCCTCTTGGTTGCTGAGCCATGTGAGGAAAAGTTGATTTCAAGGTGAACTAAGGGCTGCTCTCTCCTTGAGCCCAGGCTAAAGGTGGTGTAGTTAACGTTATGTGCCTCCTGGTCTGCCTTATGCCTCGGTAGGTGTTTCTCAGCACACACAGGCAGAATCCCTACTCATGCACAACCCATCCAAGACCTCAGGAAATGCAGCTGGTATTTTTGAAGGAATTGGCCAGTTATACAGTGCAAACTGCTGGCTCTGGTGATGTCAGTGGGAATTTTGCCACCAACTGCAGCAAAGCCAAAATTTTACCCATTTTATTATAATGTGGATCTCAAATCCCACAGCAGAAGTGCTCTGGGGCACGTTCAGATGAAGGAATGAATTTTTTCCCTGTTATTCTGGACCGTGGTCTGCTCCTGGGCAGAATTTTCTCAATTTTAACAGACACCTAAGCGGGCTAGTGTTTGTTTAACACTTTCAGACTGTTTCGTATCCTAGCTTATTATGCCAATAAGTCTGTATTGTGTGGAAATGGATGGCAGCAAGGATTGGAAAAATGATAGTTGCTCAGTGAGAAAACTAAAGAAGAGGCAGACGGGAGGTGAGGGGAAGCTGGAAAAAGCTTGGCATGAAATAGGGGAGCCTGATTATGGGCTGCTGAGGTTCAAAAGTAATTTGGCTAAGCAGATGACCGGGTGCCTAATTAGTTAATTATCCCACCATACCACTATCCCCCGCATTTGGAAGAAACCCTGTTACCATCCTCATGACCTTTAGGAAATGCACAAGATGCAAAGGATCAGCTGTTCCTTCATGACAGTCCTTTTAGCAAATTAGTGGGGAAAATTGTGCTTAGCAAATATTCATTAGGGCTTCATTTCCCATTAATCCAAAAGGAAATGTGGAGAGCCTGTGACTTCAATCATGCTGAGGCCCAGGAATTTTAATGAGCTTTAAATGGGCATCTGCCAGAATCCTGACTTCACTGTACTTCTCTTGCCAGCCGGGGGGATGAATAATGGGTAATAAAAGGTGGGAGCATCTAGGCGAACTCCTCTCCTTAACAGGAAAGGCAAAGTTGTAATTTGCTGTGTTATGACACTGTAATTATGCCTTGACGAAGAAAACGAGAGTATTAAAAAACCCTTTCCTTCCCCACACTGTGCCCCAGACATAAAAAGGGGAAAGTTGACTGAGCCAGGTCACAGAGTTGTAGGCACATGGGCTAGGGGGAAGGAGGAAACTCTCCTTCTCTCTGACCTTTAACCCTTTTGGGAAAGGGCACACAATGTATTCCCTTCATCTGGACCCTTCTGAGTCAAGCAGAGCTGGAGTTACCTGTTGAGGTCAGTGCAGAGCTAGGCAGCAGCTGGAAGTACCTTTAGAAATAAAACAATATAAAAATAATCCCGGTCTCATCAAACTATACAGTTTTCTGCTACTGAATACTGCAAAGGTTTTAAATGTTTAATTTTTTTAACAAAACCACTTGGACACACCTTTTTGACTGTCGCTCAAGGACAGCATGCACAAAAATAAAAGGCAGGTTGAAAACTTATATTCTAGGCTATTCAACACAAGACAGGTTTGCCCTTTTATGTCCCAAAATACAATTTCAACAGTATATTTTTTGTGGGTCTCTACTTTAATTTCGTATTGCAGCTAAAGGCACCTCTCTGAATGTTTTCCAAAACACCCTCTGGAATTGGTAAGAGTATATGTTACAGGATTGAGGCAAAAAAGCCAATCCCTCTTGTCTAGTAATTTGGACTTAAATCCACGTAAAATCTCTCCTGCAGAATCCTCTAGAATGGAGGACATGGCCTAACTGTCCAGATCCGGGGGAGTCTTCAGGCTGAGTCAAGCTGGGGACATGAATGTAAAATTCTACAAAACAAGATGAGCTTGTGGGTTTGTGCATACCTTTCTGCCTATTGTCATCATTCGTGTGATGTTATTGTCATCACACAGATTCAAGAAGGATAATGAAACTTCTGTATTTAGACACTGGGAAGAGACAAGCGATAGTGTGGGTCATCAAAAATTCTACAGATTAAATAAGCTTATGAGGAACAAATAAAATCTATGAAACATATTCTTTCATTCTTTGTTTTCTTATTCCTCCATTCTGTTCTTTCTATGGCCACATGTGCTGGTGCATTCCTCTCTCTCTAGATTTTTTCCTGATGTCCTGGGAAAGCTATTGAAGTTACCATAGCCTCTAGGTGACTTTTTGAGTTCCCGGTCCTCTACTTTGTCCATTCCTCTGAGCATCTACCAGCTGTTTCCTACTGTGACCACTCACCAGCCAGAGAGAGAAGATGCCAAAGTAAATCTCTACCATATGCTTTCTCATATCTTATTTCTCTTCATTCATGGGTCTTCTTTTTCTCTTGATAGGACCAGAGGGCTGTAACCTGTTTATCTACCATCTGCCCCAGGAGTTTGGGGATGCTGAGCTGATGCAGATGTTCCTGCCTTTCGGTAATGTCATCTCCTCGAAAGTGTTTGTGGATCGGGCGACAAACCAAAGTAAATGCTTTGGTGGGTAAAGATAACAAAACAATTAGATTCATCCAGGAAAGGGCTTTCTCTGAATACTTTACCTTTCAAACTGCTTTCTTTCTGCTTAAGCTTTATGATTTCTCTCAATTTACTCCTGTCAATACTTTCCCCCTTCCTTCTTTCTCTCCTGATTGTCTCATGCTCAAAGTTGTGTGTGCTGCTTAGAGGTCAAGGTTTGGCATCTCATAGCAGCAAGATGCTGCAGACACTGGTGGGGTCAAGAAATACTCCCCTTGTAAAGGGAGGTGGGGAGGGTACAGAAAAGACTAAAGCACCTGAAGTAAAATGGAGGGGGCTGGGCATAGGTGAAATTATCAAATCTGCAGAGGGATTATGTTGCAGAAGGAGTATTTCTGTACCTGAGGAAAAGGAGAAACGGGTCCTGGGATTGAAGGGAAGACAGAGCTGTGGGGGCAGCTTTCCTGCAGCTGTGATGCATTAGACTGCAAGTGGGTAAAGGCTGAGAATCTGCTGAGAGCCTGGTCTTCTGGGGAGTGATGGCTGCTTGGTAGATCACATTCAGACATGTTCTGACCTACTGGACCTGAGGCAGCACCCCTGCAGATACAGATGGGCCAAGGTACCCTTGTGCCTCAGCTGACAGGCTGTGCTAAGAGACTGGGTTTGAAAGCTGCACCTGGCTCACACAGCTCTGACCTCACTGCTGGCTCCTCCCCACCAACTGGAGCCGAGAAAGAGCCCCGCATAGGGACACCCTGAGCCACACTCGCAATGGGAGGGCTCAGCCAGCCGACAGCCATGGGGTGATACATGTATGGCCTCTCACAGGGACACCACCTTTAGCAAGGCTGGGGCTCTTAAGGGTCCTCTGTGGCAGTGTGGTGACCCTGCTACATTTGATCCCATCACACCTGGTGGACAGAGGATCTCCCACAGCCATGTGCTCACCACTGGGATCTGTGATTTTTGATTCTCTGCCACCCTGCACCTCTTGCAGACCCTCCCTGGGAAGTGCAACAGAACAAACTCTTGCTTTTCTTTTCCTGTTATTTGCAGCTAATCTGGATTCTGTCTCTCAGGCAAACTTCCAGAGTTAAGACTCACTGAAGTTTTCATTTGATTTTAAAACCACTCTCAATCTCCACACTATGCTTTCTTTCCATGCTGCCTTCCCCTTTCCCCTCCCAAACAGCCCTTCCAAATCTCCTACCTCATCCCTTGCTACTCATGGTGCATGTCAGAGAGTAGTTCAAGAGTTTTGTGCCCTTTCTCTATGCACAGTTTCTCCTGCCCATCCACAGAGAGTCTGAACAGGCTATTTTCCCTTTCGTTAGAATGAACCCTGACTCCTGATGAGAGGGACACAGCCTTCCCAGTCATCAGGAGTCACTGGGTTGCTGTACTCTTCAGCACCAGAGGAATGAAGGACAAAGAGTCTGGCATGCAGAGGCATTTGGCAAATTCAAATTAGAACTCAAAACTATGAATTAGCCCCCATGAATCCAGAGCCCACCTGCTTTTTATATACAAATTATATACATACATACATACATACATGCATGCATACATACATACATATATATATGCACACACACTCACACACATACACACACACACACACACATATATATATAAATATCATACCGAGTTGAGCAGACCAGCACAGCTCTAGGTGACACTGAAACTGATGCTCCAAGGAGATCCACAGATTAGAAATGGACCTTTGGCAGTGCAATTGTCATCAATATTTAGAGGAATTCTGGGACTGGTCCTCCACATATTGAGAAGTAAATGGAGATGCCTTCTGGACAGCTATGAGCTTTATCTCCACTCAGTTCAAAGGCTCACGGCTACAAGGCCCCATGAAGACACAACACACATCCCATTTGTGGGCAGGGATTTGGGGCTTCTTCCAAGGTACTGTGAGATCAAAGCTGAGAGTTAAGAAGGAACTGAGCAGTCTTAGCAGAATTTTTTCTTGAGTTTTATTGGGAGAAGCTAAGCATCAGCTTGTTGGATGAAGTGAACTCCACAACTAACTGTGGGATATTGAAAGCTGAAATAGGGAGGTGTCCTTTGGAAGTGTTGACTCAAGCAGACATTCAAGCAAAAGGTGGAATTAGAGATTGCTGTTGGATTTTAGTCACCTTATATCAGCTTCTGAGACAAAAATACCCAGGTCTAGTCAGTTTGGGCTGCCAGGTGTCAAGTCTCAGTTGTATCTGGATTTCACTTAGTTTTCTATAGAGCTGAGTGCCTGCTGTGACTGCTGGTCAAACAAATATGTTGACTATGCTTCAGAAGGATTGAAATAACAGAAGAACAGGTAGCTATCTATCACAGGTAGGTTACGTTGCTTTTCAAAACCTCCCACCCTCCTAACCTTCAGATTTAAAGCAATGTAAAAATGTAAAAGGTGTTAGAGGAAATCAAGCCTTTCATTTGTTTTGCTAAGTCTACTGAAGCTGGCATTTTTGTGAGGAAATAAATTTAAATAAAAAAATAAATTACTTTTCCTAAAGGAAAAGAAGGGATTTTATTAACTTTGAAAGTAAGAAAATTCCTTCTTTGCTGCTTAAACATTTCCCAAAACTCAACGTGTAAGAACATAGCATTTGCATTCTATTTCACTTTCTTTTAGTGCAGCTACAGCTCTCCAACTGCTAGCCTGGGGGGACAATTCTGTCTGGCCCCAGAAAGATATTCCACTATTATATGACCTTTTAAAATATATCTGCTAAGCAGATCCCAAATAAATTGCTGTAACAGTGTTTAGCCCCAGGTTGTCAAGAAATTGTCAAGAAGTCCTGCTTTAGACAAACTTTAAAAATTCTATGGAGAAAAATGTCATCATATTTTTTTCCATGGGAACAGAAAAAACTTTGTTTGACGCCTTTGTCTTGCTATTGAACAATCTGTAAACAGCTGGCACAAACTGAGCAAGTCAGTAGAGCAGCATGTCAAAATAGAATTTTGGAGGCCCACGAGGATGATCAGGGGGCTGGGTCACCATTCCTATGAAACTGGGCTGAGAGAATTGGGGCTGTTCAGCCTGGAGAAGGCACCAGGGAAACCTGATAGCACCTTCCAGTATTTAAAGTGGCTGCAAGAGAGCTGAGATGGACTTTTTACCAAAACGTGTATGGATAGGAGAAGGGGAAATGGCTTTAAAGTGAAAGAGGGGAGATGTAGCTTACTATTAAGAGCAAATTCTTGGCTGTGAGGATGGTGAGGTCCTGGGACAGGCTGGCCAGAGAAGCTGTGGATATCCCAGCCCAAAGTGTCCAAGGCCAAGTTGGATGAAGCTGGGAGCAACCTGGCCTAGTGGAAGGTGTCTTCACAGGCAAGGGTGGTTGGAATTGATAAGCTTAAAGCTACCTTCCAACCCAAAGCACTCTATGATTTTTTTCTGTACTATTTGTCTCTGAATTCTTGCCTGTATTCTGAACACAAATTTATCTTTTTTTGCCATTACTGGCAGGATAGCGTTGGGGCAGCTACAGTAGTGTTAGGAAGAAAATGAGATCAGAAAGAAACCTTTCTCCTGGTTTCTGGAGTCCATGAGCCTGCAGAGTACCACTAGCACCTACACATGCTCAAGAAACCACAGTGTGGTCAGCAAGCCTTTGACATTCCCAATTTAGAGGCCATGGTCTCCTGGCTGACAAGGAGCAGCGAGGAATGCCAGCTACAGTAAACAGCAGTACCAGATATAAAATGTGAAAATGTTCAGAGTGTGTCTGGTTTTTTCCCTAGTGGGACTGCCTGCTCTACCACGTAAGACTGCATAAGAAACAACCCTGACTTCTCACTGAAAAAAGTAATTTAGTCTGGGAGGCTTCTTTGCCTATGATTTTCTTCTGCCTGCGCACATCCAGGCTAGATCCAAATCCTTTATTTTCTCTTGCAATTTTTCAAATCTCTGGCTTTTTTTCCTTTCTTCCCAGTCCTGAAGCAGCTGTAACATGGCCATCCTTGGCCTTGGCCATCCAAAATGCAGACCATCCTTGTCCTTCCCATTTACCAACACCCTGTGTATCTCCATGACCTGACACTCCATCACCAACAATATATGCATCCCCTTGGGCTTCTCCTCAGGCACTGTTCTGTCCCCATTCTTGTACTCAGACTTAGTGTTTTCACCTTCACAGCTCTTCACCGTTCTGCCCTTCTCTCTCCTCTCTCTCTCACTGGTCCTTCACTCAATGCCCAGCTGACCCTTGTAGCCTCTGCCCACACACTCCTTTTGCAGCCAACATGTTTCTCCACCTGGGCCATGCTGCCATTCCCAGTGAAATGGCATGGCCACAGCAGGACTCATCTCACCCAGAGAAAAATTACCCTTAGTTGGACACCCCTTGAAGGCAGTGACTCCCATTCTCAGAGTGGGCTGGTCTAGGAAGACTTGCACAAGGTAAAGTGTGCTGCAGCCTGAATGTCAACATCTGCAGGAACCCAGAGTTTGTGTCTGCACCAGGCAGAATTTGCACGGGGTCTCTCACTACATATGTGCGAGTTATTCAGTGTGTAGGTGTGCTAAATGTCAGAGGACATGGATTGCATCTTTGTGCTGCTCTCAATGGTTCTGGTGATAATTCCTCTCTCAGTTATATAGATAGTTTAAATATGAACAGTTTGTGTACAAGGCTAAAAGAGAACTCCAGTAAAACAATGGTATCAAGACTGCTAAGGCAAGTAGGCAATGTGAGAAGGGCAACTTTTCACCCTGCCCACACATAGTTAACTCTACCTCTGTCAGAGGGTGACACTGCAACACTGAGTGTTGTCTCATAAGACACATTTAAAGAAAGCACTTGAAGACATTATATTAGCAAAATACAGAAACAGACATATTCTAGAAAAATGTTTTAACAGAGAAGAGAACAAGCAAGACAGGTTTGGGCAGCGTTAATTAGGAAGACATGTCAGAAATTATAAAAACGAGAACATGGATGGAGAAGCAGGGGTCAAATGATTATCCCAAAGTGTCAAATAAGATGTAGATAAATTAAAGCTAGAGAAATTGCTTTACTGGAACACTTGGTTTGCTCCAGTCACCTTTTTCTGAGAGCAATAAGCACCTGGATCTGCCAAATTTTTGCACACCATTGAGCAGCAGACACTGTCAGGCCAATTCTGCTCCATGTTCCTGCTTTGTCCCCTACATGTCTCCTTTGCATGTGCCTGTTCTTCAAACCCATTGGTGTAGCAGCTTCAGTTTCTCCCCATGGGACAGTGACTCCAGAAGGCTGTGAACAGCCTGTCTTATTCCCAGAGAGATGCTGTGGTTTCCCTCCACTCAGCTTGACATGCTCTGGCACCCCAGGTGTAAACAACTACAAGTGCCATATGTTTTTCTCCTTTTCTGCACATTCCAGATGCACTTTCACATCAGCAAAATGTCCCAACCCCTTTTTGAAATGTCCCACATTAAAAAAAAACAAGGAACATTCTAGCTTACAAACTGCAAAGGCTTCTTAGGACCATAGGTTTATATGTCCTAAAGGAAATATCTTGCTTGACTCCTACTACAACAACAACATTGAGTTTCATTCCAGATTCCTGCAGGGAGTGCATTTGAAAGTTGCTAATGGGCCACCTCATTTGGAAAAAACATCCAGTCTTCTCTGAAGATACCAAAATAGAGAAAATAGCATCACTTGATGAGGGTCATAATAGTTAATTAAGTTTGCTGTTAAATAATTCTATTCCCTACTAAACTCCTCCTAGCTTATGAAAAGAAACTGGGGAGATGAATGAGAGAGATTAAAACTGAGAAAAGCAGTGAGGAATGAGAACTGAACACAGGAGGGGGTGAAGCTTGGGAGAAGGGCTGAGGGATGGGTAGAGCTTGTATCCTGTTATTAAAAACATGCTCTGGCAGTTAAATGCTGCAGTGTGGTGACAAAAAAGGTGGAGTGGGAGATGCAAGGCAGCAGGCAGGTCGTGATGATCTACAGAGTTTCAATCTGGAAGCTGAAATAGAAAGAAGAAAGATATGTCAAGAGAATAGGACACTGGCAAAGCTATACAGGGCCCTGGGACAAGGGGCATTGCATATTAGGTCTAAAGTGCATTGGCAGCACTCCACAAGACACAGGAGTGGAGCAAGGGACCCTGAGGCACATTAGGAAAATATTGTTCAGCACCTGCTGACAATGGGCCTCCAATATGCCCTGCCAAATATGGCAGTTTCTCATTTAATTTAAAAAAATTTAAAAGGCAACAACTCTCCTTGGGTTCATCCAGGGAAATGAGCAGGTGCAGAACTAAGGTGTTGTAAAGGAAAGAAATTCTAGTTGCATGTTCATTGCCTGTATGAGTGATCACAGGTCAACCTAGCTGTTAGGCTTGGATTCCCCTTCTTGGAGCTGTACACTGACTCCTTTGCAGAGGTATTTAAGATTCATGGATAAGGAGAGTTATTTATCAGATCAAAGGTTTTGGGGGTTTCTTTTCTGATTCTTCTTTTGGTAAACAGGAAATTGTCACCAAATAGATGCATTATTAGAAAGGACTTGAGGCATTTACCTCTGTTTGTTGCTGTTATCAGTACTATGATTAAGTCTGATTTTTTTTCTTTTTACTATTAACCTAATTCCAAATTTCCTAAGGAAAGTGTCCACCTGATCCTTTCTCCCTGTAGCCCTTAGAATTGTGCGCTTTCTTTTATTGTACATGATCTAGTGACAATACATTTTGTTTCTTGGCCCTGGAAAATCTGTCTGTCATTCCCATTTGGCTACAACCTATACATCAAAGCTCAAAGAGCAGTGGAAGAAGCCACTTGTTTGAGTGCCAGAGCTGAGAGAAAACAGAACTGATTTTCCAGGCACATTAAGCATGTCTGACCCCTGGTGTGTTTCAGTTCAGATCAGCACTGGTTTGTTGTGGTCCTCTCCACTCTGAAGGACCTGGCACAGCCAGAGACCCAAGGAGGGATTCATAAAATGTGTCCAGCCCAGCTGGAAACTAATCCAAGGGGAGGAGGACACCCCCAGAGGGATGTTTTGAGCTCTCAGAGAAAAGGCAAAGGAGACATAGAGGTTTAATATTTGCTACCATATTCCAAAAGCAGCCAGGCTCTAAGATTTCAGGTCTGCAGAGTGAGGATAGAACTCTTCCAGCTGATAAGGAAAGAGTTGTGTAAGAAAGAGCAGGAGCTGTTCATCAATCTCACTGCACAGCACCTCCAGCCATTGCAGTTCTTTGGGGGAGGCTTTAGGGGGAGGAGGAGGAGCGGGAGAAGTATTAGGGCTGTGAGCCACTTTTCATTTACAAACCATAATTAATTTGATGTTTAGATTAATTTCTGATGCACTCTCAAAGGTGCACTGAAAGCATTTTTCCTTTATTATAATGTTGATTGCTTATTGGGGAGATAAATCTAACTGTCAGTTATGCACTGACTTACCAAAACTTTCAGACCAAGCAAGCATGTATGCATAAGGAACAGCTGTTTGCAGCTCTCCAGTTAAAGGGACAGCTCTGTCTTTTCCCAATAACTCACTTTAAAGAAAATCTATACATTGTACACTGGGACTTCTGCTCTCTTTTGTAGCTCAACAATTTATTAGACAAGAATATGTTAGCAGAATCTATCTTCTATTTATCTGGGTGTCCATGTGTCTATCACAAATCTACCCATCTCTCCCCACTAGCAAAAAAGTCTACCCGTAATTTTTTTTTAAGTTATGGGTATGTGTGTACATACCTACTCACATGCACACTTACACCATCATTTTAAATGTTCTTTCTCTTGGAGTAATTAGATGGAGGAACTCATTACTGCAGAGTCATTGTGGCTACTCCTTTAGTGAAATTTAAAAGGGAAATTGTCACTATCTGACTAATATGAATAACCAGAGTTATGAGTTAACACCAGAGGAGGGGTTTTAGTGCTACTTTTATTCTAGTCAGAAGTTTCTGTTCAGAAGTCACAATAATGACCCCTCCAATGGGCAGGCCCATTTCTGAACTCAAAGTGGTGGATTTGCAGGGTGCAGAGTTAACACATCCTACACTTGTGAGACTGCAGACCCACCAGAGCATTTTGTCTACCCATGGCATCTGGGTTTATTTTTTTTCTCCCAAGATCTCTGATGCAAAGAAAATTCAAGCTGTAGAATGGATGAGTCTCTATCAATCCATGCAACCATCCATTCCCCCACACACCTATCCTCAGATTCTCTATATCTGCCCATTCTGTCTCATCCATGCACAGGTCTACTCTTCACCATCTTGAAGTCTGTTGCCTAGTTAGTTACTGAGCAGCTGTTCAATAGATCCTCACATCTTCATGCTTGGCCCCAAGCCTTCCTTTTACATGATATTCAAATTCTGTCATGAATATGAATTTGTTTGTATTTCCTCATCTGTTTTCCTAAGTCCCTTCCCACCAGAGCATTTGAGAGGTTCATAGAGCTAAGTAACAGCATTTTGCTGGTGCTCATGATGTCCTCATTTCACCAAGGGGATGATGAGGCAGAGAAATATCCAAAACAATTTATTCATCTTGGATTCCTAATCTGAGTTGCCACAAGCCTGATCTGTCTGTTTACCTGCTTTGTCTAAGAATTTAGCATATTGCAGAACATGCTATGTTTTTGTCTGCTTCAGATGGAAGTGTAGGCAGCAGCCTTCCTGCCAGTGAAATCTCAGATCATTCACCAAGAGAAGAGGAAAATCCAGTTTTTCACTAAAAGCTAAAGAGTCTTCACACATCTCCAGAAAACACTCTGCCACAATTTTACATATATATATTTTTAACATTTATGTGCCATCATCTCAATTTGGGTGGGCCATGACAAGCCACAGCTGGAACTTGTTTGGCATATCTCAGCAATGACAAGGGACAGAAACACCCACTTTTGAGAGATAAGAGAGTTTAATGACATAGATTCAAGCCGTGGTGTACCACTGGCCCTCAGCACCTGCTCTATTTTATTTAATAGTAAAAAAACAGCCTAAAGGTCTTACTAAAGGAATTCTGTGATATATACTTAGCATAACTGGGATGTCATGGCAGAAATAGGGACAAATTCCAGTTTTCCAAGGCAATATCTGGTTGCACAACTAAAAAACCATCCTTTCTCTGCCTTATTTACTGTCTAAATTCCAACACTTACACTAACAAGTCTGATACACTGCCATTTTCCTTGCCCTGTTATGTTACTCATTCCCGACAGTAATTAAAACAAGGATGCCATGACAGAGAAAAATACAGAAATGTGTGGTTAGAAGCAATGCCTTTATGCATATACAAAGCAATACAGAATTAAAATTTTATAGGTAACATAATTTCTTGCATTTCTAAATCGAGTAATTCATTTTGCAACCTTATTGTTGTTTCAATTTATGGTTGCGTATGATGTCTTCCCTTTTCAACTAAGTAAACCTACATCAAAAAGTCCCCAGATAAGATTAGCATCTTCAAATAATATATATCAACATAGTCAAAAATTGTCATCAGGGTAACAATTTTTAACCCATGAAAACAGGTGTATCATTCATAACCATTTCTGGTTTCATCTGTATCAAATTCCCAAAAACAATTCAGCATCAGCTCTGCTCTCCCCAGTGTTGGTCTAGCATATCACATATATATAAATATTTACATTATATATATATATACATATAATGTAAGATATGCATAGGTATTTATATTATGCATGTACTACATATACATTTATTCAATAACAAATATAAAAACTTGCAGACACAAGTTATTGAAAACAATGAAAATTGCTGAACAATTGTTTGAATTTTAGCAACCTGCTCAAATGCTTGCTGGCCTTCAAAGTGAAGGGCTTTTTCTTGTACTCAGTCTCAACCTCTGCTGTTTCAATTTATGTCCCCTGTCTCTCTTTCTCCCACCATGCACCTCTGTGAATCATATCTCAAATTGGAAGGGACCCATAAAGATTACAGAGTCCAACCCCCTGCTCCTCCCAGAACTACCAAAAACCAATTCATATTGTTAAGAGCATCATCCAGACGCTCCATGAACTCTGACAGGAAACAGATTTTCTTCTTTTTGGACAACATGACCTAAAAATCTGATTGTGTTCTGACCATTTAAAGGTGAAATTAAATTATTCTTCTAAAGATAGGTCTCTATACATCCTTTAAATCCTTCTCTAGAAGGGTCTTCAGAAATTGTAAAGAAATTGTACCCAGGTCTTTGTGCATCTTCTGACATGGCTGAACAGGTTTCAGAAGGATTATTGTTTTGCTAGGGTTTTTTTCCAATTCTAATGAGAGAATTTTTGCTACTGGGCTTTTGAATTTGGTGCAAAGGACTTTTTTTTTTAGGGGTGGCTCATGTTTTTACCCCATCCTTTCAAACTAAGATCCCTTTACAAACTATCAATATACATCATGCCTTTCTCGGGTCTTTAGTTTTCCTGTTCAAAGGCATTTTCAAGATATAATTCTACTCCTCTTATTTCAGTAGTAAAAACACTGTCTTCTTTTCCAGTCTTCTACCCAAGAGTGGATCAAGAGCTCAGATGTGTCATAGGGCAGAGGCCCCAGAGCCAGTACTAGATCAGGATTTAGTAAATAAATGTGTGTTATGATTCTGGTCCCACAGACTGAATGTAACTCTTCTGAGGAACTGCAGACTGTTCTTCACTGAGATCTCCAAGATTCAAGCCTTTGAAGGTTACTAATGGTGAACATTCTGCTGGCAGATCCACAGGAATCTATCAGCATCTCTACTATAATATGATGGGTTTTCTTTCCTATTGTTGTTTTTGAAAAAAGAAGCCAGGCAATCACTTTCTTGTCCTTTGGGGGTGGTTAAAAACATGGAGGTCTTACAATGACAGTGAAAGTACCACAAATGTAATAGCTGGTATAATGCGGAAATGTTATCTTCCAGTTAAATCATGTACAACTCTTTACTTTCTCCTCTTACTACCCAGCCTAGGTCAGTGCCAGTTCACAACCTCCTCGCCTAGATATTGAGAGATCTTCTCTTTTCCTTGCCTTTCCTAATGACTCACTGCATATGAGGAGGTGTGTTTTCCTGTTGAGTTCACTTTTAGTTTGGTTAGCTGTTTTTCACACAGTCGCCTCCATAGAAAGTAAAATATTCCTTCAAAAATCATGGCCAAAAACTGTTCATCACCACTTCTGGCTTCTGAACAGAAACTTCCAGACTGCCACACAAGAGAAGCTTCAGGCCTTTCTGACTCTGTTGGGTTGTCCCAAATTACCCACAAAGAGGTATCAGGTGTTCATCAACCAGCAGGAAAGGGGTGGGTAGTTTTCCATCTAAGTGATGGTCAGCCAGGAGCAAGATGGGAAGGTTCTGTGCATTGCTGCACCAAAAACTGATGTATTTCAGAGGCTCCCTGTGACATGAGAGAACTGCTAAAAAAATAGTGACTAGTACAGTTCACAGTGCACTTTCCTGACAGGATTTCCTGGTTTGTTTGGGTGTTTTGATTTTTGGTTTTTGGATTCTTTTCTCTGATTAGTCCAGGAAGGAATTTCCTTACCTTACTTACTACAAAAGATTTTCAAGAAGGTCACTTTCTATAATGCTTGTCTCTTATAGACCAAAAAGAATTACTTCAAACCAGCAATGGTGGTGATTTCAGCAGTTGCCTTGTACATACATGGCTTCTTTATCAAAAGTCACAAATGAAACAGGATTCTAGAGAGAATCAAGGAACAAAGAAATTAGATTTAGATAAATGGATTGTGATATGGCTGGTGGGAGCTTCAATAATTATTTTCATCTGGTTTATACTGGAAACTTCAACAAAACAAATGCAAAAATAGCCTTCTTTTTGATTCAGTAACAATCTCAGTGCATCCTTAACTGAGCATCAGCATCTGCTTAGAACTTGTCTAAAACCTGCATTATACTCGTTCTTTATTTCATTTCACACTGGAGAAGAACATGTATCCTCAAAAGTTCACTTGCTTTTTTCAACCATGTGCTTTCCTCCATAAACTTTATACTGGCAGATGATGACATCAGTTTTCAAGGAAGGTTCAGAATACGTCAAGAAGAATTCCATCCATTTCTGAGAGCATTTAGGGAATAGCTTCAGTCATGCTCATCGTTTAAAAAGAGGACAAATAATATTTATCTCACCTCTGGGTGATTCATCATTGGCTGTTTGTTCCTTGTGGGGAAGATCATCATAATCACGTGGACTGGAACATTATGTTTCTTATAGAAGAACCACAGTGCTTTTTGTCCATGTTTTGGAGACATGTATGGTATACATGTATACTGATACAGGTACTGGTCCAGTATCTGATTCATGGGGTCTCCAAAAAATTGCTGAAGCCTTAATCCTTCACTTCTTCCATCAATTCATTGGGCAGCTTCAACTCCTACTTATAAGAATGGGTAGAACCACAGTCCCTAGCACCAGACAAGCAATTGCTCATCTTAGAAAACCTCTGTTTACAGGGAAAAAAAAAGTTTTAATCTTTACTCCATTCTTATGATAAAAGATCTGTTGTGGATTTCTGTATGAAATTTTTACTGTCTTTTATCTTTTTAGAAAAAATTTGTCCTGATAATATGCCCAGATGTATATATGAGCCAAAACCTTGGATCACAGAATCATAGAATCGTTTGGGTTGGAAGGGACCTTAAAGATCATTTTCTCCCAGTCTCCTGCCATGGGTAGTGACACCCCACTAGACCAGGTTGCTCCCAACCCCATCCAACCTGGACTTGAACACTTCCAGGGATGTGGCATCCAAAACTTCTCTGGGCAACATGTGCCAGAATCTCATCCCTCTCACAGTAAAGAATTTCTTTCATATATATAATCCAAATTTCCCCTCTTTGAGTTTGAACCTTTAGATCAGATCTGACCATTAAGTAGTTTAAACTGTCAAAATTCTAGTCTATTCTAGAGTCTTACACTTGTGCTTTCAACATGAGTAATGACAACAGTTTTCCTATGAAAAACAATCAAACACCATATAGATTATGAAAGACAAGACTCTTAGGTGGAGTAGTCCTTCTTGGTCTTAATGACCATATTCAGGGTCAGCATCTAAAGCCCTCTGCTTTCAGATAAGACACTGTTTCTTCTACCTGGATATTTCTCCATCTGGAGATCATCCAATAGGCAATGCACAAAAACAAGGACCAACTTCTCTGCACACTCCAGCTCACACTGTTGCATTGTGGAGAGGTAGTTTTGTGCACAGGAAGACAGGAAGGTGACATAAGGAAGATACTTGTGTATTTCAAGCTACCTTCTGCACTGGATGTTCTGACCTTTAGAGAAAGTTAATCATGCCATCTACTTTCACTCCTCATTTAATCTCCCTGTCCCATCTGTTCAGTTTCTCTCAGCTGGAAGCAAGATGAAGAACGAGTACCAGTCAGCCCTCTCAGTGGTCTGCATCCCACACTTTGGAGCCATTTATTATAAGGCATTAACATCAATTGTCACCTGTATCATGACTGTTACATCAATCCATCTCAGATTAGTAGGCGAGAACTGATTCTCTAAATATCTGAAATGCAAAATGAACAATAGGTAGACAGATCCGCAGAATCAAAAAAGACTGTTCTGATCCTTTGGACTGAAGTCTGAAATAACATATGCCAGGTGCCTCAGCTCACATGACAGGTTAAAACCTTGTGCTTGAGTCATAGCATCCCTTTTAGAAAATCTCTTAATCAAGGTTTCATGTGATAGGTGCTCCACCCCTATTGCTAAACAAGTTGTTTTCCAAAATAGTTAACTGCCTTCACCATTTAAAACATGCAGACTTGGTGTCTTATTTCCATTTTAAATTTGACAAATGCCTGCTTCCAGCTAGAAGAAATCAGCAAGCTCTTCTTTTTCCCCCTATTCTAAAAGAACCCCATGTTTTAGTAGGTATTATTTATAGACTATGGCCAGAAGTAAGTTTTCTTCTCTTCAAGAAACTGTGGCCACTCTCATTACTCTTTCAGACCTAGAACTACTCCTCTACTTCTGAATAAGTATTAAATTTTATTTGTTTTGTAGAGTGATCACTAGAACTAAATGCAGAATTCCAGTAAGGATCTTTCCTGAGCCATTCTCAGAGGTAACAGTACCTTGCTATTTCTAGAGGATATTCAGCAGAGGTTAACTTTATCCCAAAACTATACTAAGTCCTGGGACTTTGATAATTTCAACACAGTCCTGAGAGCTCATATATTTGACTGTTACTATGACACCCATCTTCTTCTCAAGAAGCACTGTTTTCTAATGAGGATTTCCTCTTTTTGTGAGTGACCCACTTGCTTTTTCCTGCAGATACTTAATTTTGCATTTGATTGGATTAAAATGAAACCCTTTAACTGCATCCAGCCTACGTAGTGACCCAGGTCATTTACTTCTGTCATTATTTCACCATTTTTGTATGATTGGCCAATTTTACTAGTAATTACTTCAAATGTCTTCCAAGTAATGCTAGAGAAATTGAATAGCACAGAGATTTCAGCACACCACTGAAGGAGCCTACTAGAATCTCTGCAATTTTGTTTGTCACAACTGACAGATTTTTTGGTGGTCTCATTTCTGGGCTGATCTCATTTTCTGTAAAGAAGTGCTGTCTGAAATACTCCAGCAAAGTTTAAATACATTTTATGATAACTTACTTTATTCACTGAACTTGCAATTTCATGCAATCAGTTTCATTTGATAGATGTTATGTTCCATGAAACCATGATGATTGGTACTAATTGTGTATCTCTAAATTCTTTGCCATATTATCTCGTATCAAAATTTTCATAATTTTTCTGACACTTATGAAAGTTTAACTAAGTTTATCAGGTCACCTAGTTTAGAGTCTTAAAATTTAATATTAGATTTTTTTCTTTTCCTGGAACATTTTGAAGGTTTTCTAATATTCCATAAATTTCTAAAATGAACATTAATGGTTCAGCAGATTTCTGAGCCAATTTTTCGAATATTCTGAGTTTCCAATTATCTCATCCCGCAGATGGGAAATATTTCATACTAGTTGTTTAGCACAGTCGTCAGTTACTGACTGTTCATACATTAAAAAAATAAATGGATGGACGGATGGATGGGATGGATAGCTGGGTAGACAGATCTCTGTTGGACATGATTAAACAGCAGCAGAAGGTTAAATAATCCAAAAAGTCATCCAACCCTATTAGACACTGGAAAACAGCTGAAGTGCTGTGCCCTTGCTCTGCAGACACACTCCTTTATTGAGTATTCCAGTACCCATAAATCACCTTGCAATACAATACCTTCCAATGCACACATACATTATAGAGCTACTTACATACAGATTGTATCCCGAAATTCTTTACAGCACTAAAAAATTGCGAGGCAGCAGCTAGTACATTGTGTAAAGAACACAGCAAGGTAAAGACCTTGCAAAGCAATTAAAGGAAAACCTCCATTCTCTGATAAGACTAATAAACACAGAGAAAAAGAAACTGAGCAGTCATAGGAATTAAATAGATTGAAGTAGCAGGGAAGGTCTGATGTAGGTGGGCAGGTCCTGATGCGGGGAGAAGGACAGGAGCTACTGAACACCACCTTTCCCACAGGGAGACTGCTTTGACATGAGCACCTTATTGCTGCCTTCGTAGCAAAAAATGCCTCCCTAGATCTCACCTTTCACTGGTCAGTAACAAAAGCAAGGAACTCGTGAGCTGAGGGGACAGTTATATTAAAAACCAATTGTATCAATAACTAAATCCTTAATTACTGACTTAGATTCTTGGAGGAAGGACAGGAGAGCAAGGTCTCCGGTCTAACCAATTACCAGCACTTTCTGCAGGTCCCTCCATTTTAGTATTCTCAGACACATGGTGTGACTCTTGGGGCTGTCCTATGTAGGGCCAGGAGCTGGACTCGATGATCCTTGTGGGTCCCTGCCAGCTCAGGTATTCTCCGATTCTGTGGTTATAGTCTGGCCAAGCTCCCTTCTTATAGCCTGGGTGGAAGCACTTCAGACACAAGGAAAACAAGAGGCATGAACTTTTCCTTAGCTACTGACTAGGCCATGTGTGTGGCATTTCTTCTCTTTCTCTCCCAGGGGCTGAGCAACAGATCCTTGCTCTTCTGTTACTCTGATTTCCCTCTTGTAAAATTAATATGGGTTAAATGTCAAAAGGGAAAAGTTCAGAGAGGCTCTCCTTAGCTAGTGACTTTCATTACTGAGGGAACAAGTACCGGGAAAGATCCTTCATGGCAGTCAGACAAATATTCTGATGGCCAGAATTAGTAAAAAAAAAAAAGTCTGGCCTAAAAAGAACTAATAAGCAGCAATTTCTCCTTGCTTCTGTTGCAATCTCTTGCAAAGTATATGTCTGAGATAGCAGTGAGTATCTGGAACATAGATAAAAATATTCTTCTTAGTTTTAAGACAAGTTTAATATTAATTTCTCTGAGGTCCCTCTTTTCCTTTCCATTGCCTAAAGGCAACCTAGTTACATGAGTGGACCTGTTATAGGGTCATCTGCCTGCAGCTCAGGAGTCTGGATGAAAAGCTTGCATCTAAACCTCATCCATGGTCTTAACTCCTGGTTTAAGGGAAGTTCAGCATAGTTACCATGCACTGGGCTCCATTCAGAGGCAAGCTTCTGCCCAAGAGAGACAACATGTTATTCAAACCTGGGAGCAGATCATCAAAAGGTTGTTTTGTACATTAACCACTAATTCTCCTTGCTGGATGCAAAGCAAAACAGAAAACTCAGAAGGACCAATTAAGTATCCATGGAAACATAACCATGTGCTCCTTCAGGACTGCTCTCAGTGCACAAACTAATTCATGGACATGCAGAGAAAACACGGACCATAAACAAAAAGTTTGCAGTTACAAAACAGTTTTCAGATGTACTCTGACATGGATTGTGAATTCCCTTCTTAGTTATCCTGGTTGATTAAAACAGAAAAACAGCCCTTAGGTAATATCTGTTACATAAAGACATGGGTGATCGTGTAATGAGAAAGGCACAAAGCTCCCTCCCCACATCACACCATGAGAACTTTCTCTGGAAGAAAGGGCATGAAAATAAAGCAAATCCAAAATTGTACCCCAGTTTCTGCCTACTAATAGTTAATGCAGTCCTGTAGGAAAAGAGCAGGCCAGAAGTAGTGGGCTCCAACAACAGTATCTTTCCTAGAAGATGCTGTGCAGAATCAGAAAGATTAGATGCCCTCTGTTGCTGTCCTAGCAGCTTTCACCATTCTCAGCCACTTTTGATAAATCATTTATTAGAACAGTGTTTTTACATAATCCCTGGGGGGGAAAAAAGGAAAAAAGAAAAAAACCACCAATATCCCCCCCCATAAAGTAGATTTATCACAAAATGCTGTCCTCCTACCAACTGTCTTCAGACCAGAACATATATTTCTCTGATTATTAATTAACTGATGCACAGAAAGAGCTTCAAGCTTTTTAACCTCTCCCTTTCTCTTTTGTCCTTCAAGCGTGTAGATGACAATGCAGGGATGGTGTTCAAAACACAGATAGCAACTGCAAGACTGCCATCATATTTTGAGCCCATGGGCTCAAATACTAAAGCCATTTAGGGACCAAGTATTTAAGTTATTTTCCCAGTACATACATTATGTTCCGAGTCATACATGTTCAAATTTGTCATAGCACCATGAATCCTGCTGACACAAATGAGGAGAAACAAAGATGGTTAACTGCCAATATTGCATGTAACAAAAAAAGTCAAATCTGCCAGTAGGTATTTGACCTGGGAAGAGAAATGAATATTCTGTTGTTAGCCCAACAGGCCTGTCTATCTGCCTATCCATTATCCACTGTAGAATCTCAAATCTCAGGATAAGCCATAGCTTTTCTTCTCTTTGGAGTTCATCCAAATACCTTCAACAATACATGAAACAAAAGCTACGCATAAATAACAGGAAAGGGGGAGACTTGAATGCACCAGAAACTTCTGAGCATAGCAAGGCCCTTGAAAACGAAAACAGTGAAATGAAGCTAGAGTAATTAACTGCTCTGTCCCTAGAATATGATTGCAAAGAAAATACACAGTTATTGGCATTTGCCTGTTTCTTCCCCCAAGTTTCAAATCCCAGTTCCTCTACCCTCAGCATCCAGACTGAGATTTTTATATTGCTTCAGTGAATACCAGAACAACTAAGGAGAAAAAATTCAGGTCCAAATCTGTAGGCAACTAATACCAGAATCAGAGTACAACTCCCAGCTTCATTACCTGGTCTAAATGAAATATAGTGAGCAAATGCACTTCTGATCTCTCTTATTAGTCCCATTTGTTAAAATGTTGTATTATTTTCAGCTTTGCACAGAATGAGGAAATGGGCTTAGAATTCCATCTCAAAAGCAAACTGATGATAAAAACTGGTATAGCTTTGTGAGCTTATCTCACAGCAAGGTTCTTGCAGAGGTACAGCTATATTAGCACCCCAGCACAAGGGCTTATCATCCCTCTAAGATCTAGTCACAGCAAAAGGAGAGAAACAATAATCTGTCATAGTAGGCAGCATTTCTCAAGGGGTTTGATTCAGCAATTAGCATCACTTTGGAGAGTGACCCCACCAGGACTAGACAGTTAACATTTTACCTTGAGATGTCACTCCTAACTATGGAACCAGGTAGATCCCACAATGGAAGTTCCTTGATTTAAGTTGGGTGCCTGCCTTCACTGCAGCTACCACTGCTCCCTGACCAGTGGTTCATTTAAACACAGCTAAGGGTGTCCTGATAAAAAAGAGAAACCCTACCCTACACTCCACTGACTGCATTGGCTGGACCTGCACTGATTACTGTAGGTGACCTGTTCACAAATGGATGAACATACAGGCACAACCTAGATGTGCACGCGTAGTCAGTAGGAGGGACATCCCAGAAGGACCTGTTTCAAGAATAGAAATCAAAGTTCACAGGCAAGGTATATTCCCTAAAGACATAAGCTAAGCAACCATCCAGCTGCAGCCAACTCAGCTTTGATACTGGATTGCTATGTATGTATCAGTAAAGTAAACATACCTGGCACTTCTCCCTAGCACTGGGGACAGCTGGCACAAAAAGGCCTACACCCAAATTATTAAATTCTCTCACTTTCCAGAACATCATGGACACATCCAAGTTAACCACTGAACACAGCCTGTCTTCTGTGCTAAAACCCAGACTTCATTCAGGAATTGTTTGATGTTAAACACAAGCCAAGAAAAAAAAAACCAAAACTCAGCACTACAGATTATTAGGTTTCAGTTTCTCTGAACTTCCCTGGAACATTTACTGTTTTAGATGCAACTGATGTGCATTGCCCAGGAATATCAGCAAACCACATGTGATTTTAAAAAAAATGGGTTTCACTACATCCTATATTCAAGGATATGAGGTATATAGACAACATATTTAA
The DNA here is from genome assembly GCA_024734555.1 of Trochalopteron elliotii. Taxonomy (NCBI): domain Eukaryota; kingdom Metazoa; phylum Chordata; class Aves; order Passeriformes; family Leiothrichidae; genus Trochalopteron; species Trochalopteron elliotii. The sequence goes on from JANPWX010020040.1 coordinate 1,595,708, forward strand.
GGCTGAAGCTCAAGTAAGACATCCCCAAGGGAGTTTCCAGAAGGCTTTTAAGTGTGGACGTACTTGGGTTAAACCAGAAAGTGTTTAGTTTATTCCTTCACTGAGAGTGAATCAGGACTTTGTTGATAGACTATTCAAGCAGTCAAATGTAAACTGGTATTATCACCAGGCACTTACTACCTAAGAAGTGATGGAAAGAGCAGATCCGTTGCTATTGAATAAAACAACAGCTAATTTATCACTATAGCTCCCCAGTTCTCTCCCTAGAAACTGATGATTGCTGTGGGGTTTGAGAGTACTTTTTATCTGTTCATCTTCAGAGCTGCAATGTTGGTACCTCCTCATCCAGGGGGTTGGCAGGCAAGCTGTGTTGACAGCCAGTTTACTTGAAGTCTTGGCTTCAAGAGGGGAGGACAAAGAAGGTACCCTGTTTATTCCATGGCCCTCCCTTTTAAAACCCTGTGTGCCATATTCACTAAACCTGTTGTCTCACTTTAAGAGACTAGGACCTTAGGTTTCATGACCTGTCATGAATTTACATTATTAGCCAAGGTTAGGGAGCACTGTTTAATGCAAGAATGAGAAGGTGCCTTTGCATGCACAGCCCTCTGTCTTTTTCAGATGCAAGACACCCTACGTCACCTGTGAGACTCTCTTCCGAGGAGGAACTAGACCAGGGAGGAGGGCTGCTGGATGAATCCACAGCACAGCCCAAGGCTGTAAGCCAGGCCTGATGCTGCTGTCAGGAGCAGGTGTACACCTGGCAGCAAACACTCAGCTTTAGCTTTTTGAGGGGCTTGCAAAAACCCGTCTCTTCATTTCAGCCTCTCTGCTGAGCAATACCAGGCTCTTAGGATTGATCTGTGCTGCCAGAGCCTTGCAGGGGTGGGTAAACAGATGGCTTTGTCTGAAGAGCAGGCTGGTCCAGGATAGTCTCACTATGTGAAGGCCCCCTGCCTCACTAATTTCTCAGACCCACAGTCACTCCAGATACAGCCATATGCAGTCTGGGAAAATGAGGCCTCTTTTTGGATAAGAAAAATATATATATATATATATAAAAAACAAGCAAAAAAAACAAAACAAAACAAAACAAAACAAAAAAAAAAAAAAACCAAACAAAAAAAAAAAACAAAACAAAACACCAAAAACACAACAACAACAATTCTCCCCCAAAGCTGAATGCATTAGATGCATTCTGTGTGGTTGACCTATATTATTTCATCAGACTGTTAGAGAGCAAATCAAGACAAAGAATGTCTTAAGTGACCTGTAGGTACAATATTCAGTCACTATAGTTGTTTCTAGTGCTGGATGTGCTCCGTGGTTGATGGGGAGATTTGCTGGCAAAATATGAAATTCCACAGAGAAACCGTTGCAGGAAAGCACTTGTGTTCATTTCTCAACTGCAGAGTAACATGGAGTTTGCAGAAATTGCCAGTGATTAAAGCCCTTTATATTGCTTGGCTGGCCAACAATCAAACCATTCATGCTGATTAATACAACAATAAAGAATTTATTTAATTCACATTTTACTTATATTACCATAATAAGGAAGTAGCAGTAAGTGCGTCAGGTTCCTCTCATCATTAGTATTGGAAGGCAAGGAAAAGGTTATGCTGGCAAGTTAAGGAAGGCCTAGAGGTTTACCCCAGTCACAGTGGAGGGAGATAGAGGAAGACAGAGTGCCTTGAGACCATGCATTACATCTGCTGACTCCCAGCTCAAAAGTGACCCAAATCTTGTGGCACCAACATTTGGATCCCTGTGCTCCACACAGCCTAGTGTTCAGACTGGCAATCAGACCAGACACTGTGTCCTGGGACACTGATCTGTAACAAACCCTCCTATCCTTTGTCCCACATTGGCAATCATCCTCTCCTCACTCTCCTGCCCACCTGTCCACCCTCCTACCTGCTCACTTCCCCCCCTCAGTGTCCTCACTCCCTTCCCCATGTTCATTCTCAGTGGTCGTTGCATGTACGTGCCTTGGCACCCTTCAGCTCATTAAGTCCCCTGCCTTGCCTCATGTTTTGACAGGTTTTGTGAGTTTTGACAATCCTGCCAGTGCCCAAGCTGCTATCCAGGCCATGAATGGATTCCAGATTGGCATGAAGAGGCTGAAGGTGCAGCTGAAGAGGCCAAAGGATGCTAATCGTCCCTACTGAAGGATTGTGGGAACCACTGGATACAAAGCACTAGCACAGGTAACTGCATGGGGAAGGGGGTGTCAGCTACTCCTGTAGTGTCTCTCTGTGTCGTAGACCCTCAAGGAGATTCAGCTCTGTGACTCTATTTTCTGCCTTTCTGACTCTGGCTAGAGCCACTCTGCTCAGACATGCACCCATGCATCAACTAGGAACTGTTGGTGCGCGTGTCTCTTTAGAAAAAGAGGTGGAAGGATGCTTGCAAAGGGATAAGACAACTTCTTCATCCCAGGGGCATCCTGCATCTCTAGAATGTGTTTCTGGTCACTAGAGGAGAGTCAGAAGTTGTCCTGATTCCCCTTGCTCAGTGAAAGAGAGCATTATCTGGTGCTTGAAGAAAATCTGCAATTAAAAGGTGGGACTGGGCTGCAGTTTGATCCCAGGTGACTGGACTGGGACAGTGTCTGTCTCAATAGCTCTGTGTTGCAAACGTTTCAAAGCATTCTTCATTCTTCATGTGGTACAGTCTGTATCCAATTCCATCTCAGCATAATTACTTAATGTAAATATGTCTCTCTGACAACCAAATAACCCCTGATTTATTTCTGCACAGACCCAAAAAATTAATAGAAGGATCCATGTTTACTTCTTGGTCACTTGTTTTAAACTCCTGTGTGTAGATAAAACCCAACCAAAGTCAAAGAAGCTTAGCTGGAGTAAGAACCTGGGGTCTTATTTTTAGGCTCATGTGCCATGTATTGCTGGAAAGAAGCCAGCTGGATGTTCCAAGGCAACTTCTGATATTTTTGGTGTTGTTACATGTATTAGAAGACACAGCTTGTTTCATTGGAATCCCAATGTATCACCAATAATAAAAATTAAGATGTTTCCAAAAACAAATATTTTCCACCCCTGGCTGACTCTTTCATTAGGTAATTCTTTGAGAAACAGAAATATAAACTCCTATGTGTTTGTTTACTGAGACAGGATGCCTCCCTATTGTTAAAACTGTTCCCCAGCAGAGATTCCCCAATAAACTCAGCACCTAGGGAGGCCCTAAGCAACTTGTACTCCTGAATTAGTGATAAAGAGATTGGTTAGGTGACCTTTCTATGTCATTTAAGCTGTAATATCTAAGATTCTGTGATTTGTATTCAGGCCTCTTTTGATTCATCTACGACAGGCAGGAAATTTCTATCTTCAACTTTCCCAAATTAAAACAGAGTGTTTTAATTTTTCACTGAGATCCCAAATATCTTTGAAAAATATATTTTTCCAGTCTTCAGAACAGTATCCTTTCCAGTGAGAATTCAGGAAGGGGTTGAAAATGTCCCTGAAAGAGGTGCTGCACTGAAGACAGCATAGAGGAAATTAAGAAACCTTTCAATAAACGTATTAGGTGCATGTGCAGGAAACAGCATCCATAGTTTAGAATCTCCTTTATATGTGACTATATGAAGATAACTGTCAATGCATTTTCCCTCTTCAAAAACCTCTTTTCTTTTCCTTGCTTATGAAAAGGCCTCTTGGAAGCTTGAAACCAAATCATGTTGCCATATCCAAATGCTTTTTGCTTCATCACACTGGTTTTTTTCTGCAGGCTTTGCTGGGGGGGAGCGGGGGGTGCATGCATGCAATTGTGTTGAAGCAGGGGCTGCCTTTGTCAGGGAGGCTTTCTGTGACACCTGCAAAGGGATCGGGGGACACAAAGGTCTCCCTAGCCAGGCACCAGGCTTTATGTCTCAGCATAGCTGTGCTCACTGAGGACATGTTTTTTCTCGTGGTGGTGTAAGATGCAGGGCTGTGAATATCCTTGTTGTTCAAGATTCACCAGTATGAGTCTACAGTGGTTTTTATTACCATGGTTCATCATGAAGTGCTCTGAGGTCTCAGCTTGTTTCCTACAAAAAGATTACTCACTAGTAGAACTAAGATTTGTTGCTTGGGTATTTTTTTCCCTCAGTAAATTATATAAAAAGGAATCAGCAGGTAAAAGGGTAATAGAATTCCACATTTCTCAGAGCATTTGTTTCCTTTCCTTTGCTTCTACTGAGCAGAACAGTCTTGAAGCATTTCCTCTAGATAGGAAGTCCTTTAGCCTTCCTGGCTTTTACTTTGGCTTCAGTACTCTGCTGTCCAGAAAAATCATTCAGTTTCTACCATCAGATCATTTCCACCCTTGGCTTAGAGAATCTTGTTTAGAGACCCTGTCTAAATGTATCTCAGAGGTCCTTGTTCTCTTGCGTACTCACACCTTGTTGAGCCTGATGCAGGAGCCGTACACGACTTTCAGCAGAAAGGAGTCCTCCAGGAAAACAGTTTTATACATGTGTTTTTCCACCTGACAAAAGGAATTGCCTGAGTGTAGATGGTCCCAGGAGAGCACTGCAGGAACATTCCCCAGTGGAGGATTTGGGTTAGCACAGGGTACAGGTTACAGAACTGTGCTGCAATAGACTGGAGAGGACATTTGATGACAGTGAGGATACCCAGAAGGCCAGATGGACTTAAACCCAGGTCTCCCTTCAGCTCATCTGCTTCCCAGTGCTTGGGAACATTGATACCAGCACTCTAGAAGCAGGCAGGGTTCTCAATCAGAAAGGCCACAGGTCAGCTTCCCACCAGGTTGGGCAATAATGATCAGCAGAGGGCTAAGCCCTCAGGAATAAGCCTGACTCAGAGATTGGTCAGCTGTTCCTGGCTCAGCACAGTCTTATTGTACCTCCACTGCTGGCTTGATTTGCAACTTCCTTTAACTGATAGAAAGATAATAACTGTATTGTGTTTTTTAGCTATCTTTACTTTGGATGCAGCTCTTCAGGGTCTTTAATTCCAATTTGATGCATGTGTGTAACCATATTGACACCAGAGTAATTACTCATGTGCTTCATGAGGATGCTCAAGAAACTTTTTAATTGGGATTTTTCCAAGGAAAGGCTTTTTTCTATTGAATTGCTTTCAAAAAATAAGAAAGTGCCAATGACAACAAAAACAAAACAAAACAAAACAGGAAAAAAAAAATAAAAAAAAAAAGGCAGCACCCAGTTTGATATAATCCACCAGAGTGATTTTTTCCTAACTGAGAAAGAAGAGCTTCACTGAATCTTAATTCTGGATGAACGTTTTTTTAAAAACTTATAAATGTCCCTTTTGGGACACAAGTAGTCTAGGCCACAGTGATTTGAAAGTGCTTTAAACCTGCTGTCAAACACTGAAAGGGTCTCTGTGATACGGCAGATAAGCCCTAAGCTGTGGCAGGCAAAGCCCCGAAGAATTTAGATGGCAAAATGGCTCCCTCTGTTCTCTTTCTTCTTTGCAATTAAAGAGGTGGCTGTAGGGAAA